>JBBPBX010006392.1:1704-19694 GCA_038048925.1 Garcialebias charrua | reverse complement strand
TTTGGATATTGAAATTAAAAGTGTGTCTTGAATGAATAATACCCCACGTTTAAAAGTATAAAAAGTGTATTAACACTGTTAAAGAACATGTCTTATGTATTTATGTTACACAAACTGGATTAAAGAGACAATTTGAAGAAAAATATTAAATAAACATGGGGTTACGAGGGAGTCCATGAACCCAAAAAGTTTGAGACGCCCTCGTCTAAGGACAGTTGGCTGTGGTGGCCATTTTGAACAGTGTTGACTTCAAAATCTAATCCCTTGTAGAGTTTAAAGTCAAATCCGTCTACTGGTTATTGAGATATTTTGCTAACGCTACAGACAAACAAACAGACTCAGACAAAACTACACAAAAAACGGAGGCGATAATAAAAAGGTCCCTGCCATCCTGTCTCTGTTGTTTTAAGTTCTTTTGCAAACCCATCTCCATTTTTCAACCTCCTGCCTCCTTTTAGCTCAGCAGCTAAAGGCCACCTCCTCCATCGTGGGATCGTTTTTTTTAAAATGTTTTTAGCTCACGGTAAATAACGTGTGACCAAATGCTTTTCTTCGTGGAGTGACTGCAGTGATTCAGCTTCTCACAGAGGCCCCCGGCGGCTCAGCTGTTTTCTTGAACGTGTCACGTTTCTGAAGCCGAGCTGAGGCTCTTAACTGTCTCAGCAATTAGTTTCATGCGAGTGAGCAACGACGACGGCTCCCATTATTACGAAGCAAAAAGGAAACAAGGCAACACAAGGTTATTTTTAGCTGCTGTTCCATATACAACATGTTCTTCAGACGCTCCAGGGTCACGGTGTTTACATGGTGACTTCAGACCTTGCACTGCAAATAGCTTTACAGAACGTAAAGGCCTGGCATTCCTTCAGGGAATGCATATCACCCGCTGCACTTCATGCCAGAGTTTTATCATCTCATGGAGAGGAACTTGTTTGGTTAAACTTTAAAACTTTCACTATGCACAGTCTCCACGCCATGTCTCATGAGGACTGCTTGTGAATGTCTCTCGGCTAAAACACCAAACTTTAGCTCCATATCTGTAAGATTCACACAAGTATAGCCATCTTTGTGATGACTAAGATTAATTTTGTTTTGTTGTCGTGGCTGGAATTGGATTAAGTTCAAAAGGTAATAAGTCGGTAATATAAACATAATCATTATTTCCTGAAAAGCTTCATTAAAATGGGTTGGCTGGTTAATAAGATATTTTGCTAATGGTTCAAACGAAGATCAAACCAGGAAATGACGTTACTGCGGTTCAAGTTGAAGCATACGTCTGGAGACGCTGAAAACGGTAAACGGACTGACCAGTTGGACCAAGGGGGACTGATCGTCTTCACGAGGTAACAAAGTCGTCAGATGCTTTGCCAAAGTGTGCCGACGTTGAGCTGAGATTGGCCAGAGAGCTGCCATGTTTCCTGGTTAAACACACCACTTCCTCCATCTTTCATCCTCCATCTTCCTCCTAAACTTTCTCCTTAAACTTTATTTCTTAAGCCAGTTAACTAAACTTTAAGTTAATGTGCCTGCATAATAAGTAAATATGTCAACTTATTACTTGTCTGTTGTATCTAAATTTGAATCTGTCTTAAGTTAGTTATAGGAAATTCCGATCGATCAATCCATTTCAATGGTTCAAACAAACAATCACACACTCAGAAAATGGATAAAAAGCACAATTGCTCTACCTTCAGTGGTGAGTAATGACAAGCGAAGTGAACGTGTTTTATGTTTTTCAAAAGCAGTGGTGGGCCTCCGACCGCTAGGTAGCGCTATTGCGCTAATCTGCTTATAGCGTAGCTAAATAATCTGTTAGCTTTACAGCGGATTGACTAAGTTTTATAATTCATAAGCGGATTTGTGCTATTTTTATTTAAAATGCAGTACCGCTAATAACTAATTATCTATCAGTAAAAACGAAATAACGTATTTACGAGCAGCGCCGGATGTGGTCCGTCACAAAAAAGCGTCCCCCTCAGTCTCTTGGTGTGTGCTCTCTCTATAGCAGTTAGCAGCCAGTGTGTTACTCTGGAGCCTTATTGCTTGTTTTCGAAGAGTCAGACGAAGACTTTTTAACATGGAGGGTGAACTTATGGATGTTTCTCAGCGGCCTACGCGACGCGTCTGGATTTAAAAATAGAAGTTCGCCACATTAGCACTCTTCAAAATGGCGTCCGCGACGGCCAAAGAATCAATCAATCAACCAATCAATCAATCACCTTTATTTAACCAGGTAGAGCCCGTTGAGACCGAGATCTCTTTTACAAGGGTGACCTGGTCAAGTGGTCAGCAGCACACGTCACATTGGCAATAGGCATTTGCAATTATCAAAAAGAAAATAAAGAAAACTACAATCACAGTAAACAGATGTTGACAGTTCAAGACCAACAGGATATGACAGATTTCTATATACATCATATACAAAACAAGCAGACAGACCTCGGAAGCCAGGATTTTACAACAAAACACGGTAAAACAATTATTTCTTTGCTGAGAAAAAATATATTTCATAGCTGACGTAATAGCACAAGTTTTTCTGAGCTTGAGAGTTTCACGAAATGGTCAAATCTGCTGGATTTAAAAAAAGTAGTTCACCATTAGGACTCTTCAAAATGGCGTCCGCCACGGCCACAGAAATTAAGAACATAAAATAGACAGGGCAGCAAACTTACATACTCAGGGAATCACAAGGAACTCAGGAGACAGAGGCAACAGGAGACAATGCCAGGACAATGATAAACACAGAGATACAGACTTATTTTTGATTTGATTTGATGTTCATTCATTCATTTTAAAAGAACAATACAAAACAGTTTCATCAGATACAAGGATGAATAGACTTTTAGCTGAATGGATGGATGAATAGACAGTTAGCTGGATGGCTGGATGGATGATCTTTAACAAGTTCTAAAATCATTAAAATTTAACCTCAGCTTGTGCCTCTGACCCAACAGAACCTCAGCATCAGAATCCTCTGTGGTTCTCTGCAGGACTTCATCAGTCTCTCTCCTGGTTCTGGAGGAGTTCTGACCCACTCTTCTTTCCATTGTTGCTTCAGTTCTTTGAGGTTTCTGTTTCAGGTTCAGGTTCTGGACTCTGACTGGGCCGTTGATTTGATTTGATTTGATGTTTATTCATTCATTTTAAAAGAACAATACAAAACAGTTTCATCAGATACAAGAATACAAGTAGGATAAAATGAAAGGAGCAGAAAGAAGATGAAATCTTATTATATCTGCCCCTTATTTATTTCACAGTTTGTTCAACCAATGATAACCTTCAAACTACATCACAAAATGAATAACTCTACTTAATTTTTCTAACTGTAATACACAAACACACTAAGCTACATCATATATAGTTTTTGAGCAAGTCCTTTTTGACCTTTTTCTTAAATGTATACATTGGGCAGCACGGTGGCACAACTGGTAGAGCTGCTGCCTCTCAGCGAGAAGGTTGCCGGTTCAAATCCCGGTCCGGGGCCTTTCTGGGTGGAGTTTGCATGTTCTCCCCGTGCATGCGTGGGTTTCCTCCGGGTACTCCGGTTTCCTCCCACAGACCAAAAAACATGCTTGTTAGGCTGATTGGTGACTCTAAATTGACCCTAGGTGTGAGTGTGAGAGTGGATGGTTGTTTGGTGTGAGTGAGACAGGTCCCTCTTGTAAATGAGTCCCCGTGACTCAACGAGGCTAGCCTGTATAAATAATAGGGATGCACCGATCCACATTTTTCACTTCCGATCCGATACCAATACTTTAAAACTGGGTATCGATCGATACCGATACTTTTCCGATCCGATACCATTCAGGTGCCTTATGAGGCTGTAATAAATTATTACAGCCTCAGCCACTAATATCCACTTTAAAGCAAGGAATAAAAAAACACGTTTTGTGTTAGCATGATTTAATTGTAACTAAGAAACGTATCCAACATTAATAAAACTTACCTCAAGTTGCCTTTTTGGGCATGCATAAATATACAGTATTTGTATACACTGTACTTAGAGAGAAGATTAATCTTCTCTTGGCTGTGCAAATTCTGCTAACACAAAACGTGTAACTAACTACCGGTACTTTTAAGTACTGTAGTTACTTTCACCCAGTCTCTTTTTCATCACATGCTTCCAAAAGTCAACAAATATGTTTGTATTCTGCATCTGTCTGTTAGCAAAATATCTTATGAACAACTGAACAGATTTTGTTTAAACTTTCAAGAAATAATCACTGAAGGGCTCTCTACGACTGGTTGACTTTTAAAGTACATCCAATTGAAGATGGCTGCCACAGCTAACTGAACTTATACAACACAAAATTGACTACAACTCAGTCAATTTGACAAAAAAAATTAGATAAAATTTGTGTGGTAGTAGCTGAGACTCATTCCCAAAGCATATTCAAGGGATTAGTAGAATGCATAAGATCTTTCTTTAAAATTACAACGTTATTTATTTGGAATCAATGGTGTCGTCTGTTAGCAAAATATCTCATGACCCGCTGGACAGATTTTGATTAAACTTTCAAGAGATAATCACTGAAAGGCTCTCTACGACTGGTTGACTTTTAAAGTACATCCAGTTTAAGATGGCTGCCACAGCCAACTGAAAACAACACAAAATTGACTACAACTCAGTCAATTTGACAAAAAATGTAGATGAAATGTGGTGTGGTAGTAGCTGAGACTCATTCCCAAAGCATATTCAAGGGACTAGTAGAATGCATAAGATCTTTCTTTAAAATTATAACGTTATTTATTTGGAATCAATGGTGCCGTCTGTTAGCAAAATATCTCATGACCCGCTGGACAGATTTTGATTAAACTTTCAAGAGATAATCACTGAAGGGCTCTCTACGACTGGTTGACTTTTAAAGTACATCCAGTTTAAGATGGCTGCCACAGCTCAGCCTTTTGTTTTTCATAATCCCACAGAGCTTTGGAGACATTTACAAGACATTCAAAAATATGCCTCACCTGTCCAACAGCATACAGGGGTTCACTTTGGATGTCATGGAATCACCTGCTGACAGCTTGGAGGAGGCTGCTTCTCAAAGTTTTGATGCCACTGTCCACACTGTTATCAGCGAGCAGCTGTTTAAAATGGTGACGCTGGGACCTTGCTGTTGAAACGAGTCCAGAAGTGATTTCTGTCGGCTCCGTTTGTCTTTCTCCCGCCGGGCTAAACAATCGTCATGCTCTTTACTGTGGTCTTTTTCAAATGTTTCATCACGTTTGTGGTATTATATGACGCGACGGAGCTTCCTCCTCTCTGTACAGCGGCTCTGCAGACACGCACGCGGCTCTGCTGTCTTGCTTTGCGGTGCTTCAAGAGTAAAACACATCCACACAGCAGACATGTTCGCGGACATGCAAAAATCAATAAACTCTGACCGACTCTGATGCCAAGATGAAAAGTTGGTTAGCCGTTAGCCACAGTCCTCCAGTCCTCTCTGTGTTTACTCACGTTTTACCTGGCTGCAAGGGGCAAACTAGGAAATGGATTTCCTGAATGTGAGGCGGGTCTTACTACTCTGGGCTCATAAAACACGCCTCCGTTCAGGAAATCCATTCCATAGTTTGAAGACAACTGCAGTGTATCATGGATCGGAAAGATGGCAGTCTCTGCTCTGAAAATCCGATATGTAAACAAGGCTGGTATCGGATACCAATACCGATACTGGATCGGATCTGCCCCATCCCTAATAAATAAAGGTTGAATGAATGAATGAATGAATTGATTTTGCATTTTTAACATCACTCTCCAGAACATTCCACAATCCAACTCCCTGAATTGAGGTAGACCGTCCCTTTAAGCTGGTTCTGAATTGTGGTTTGATGAATATCTGTCCCTTTAAGATTGTAATAACTTTGTCTAAATTTCTTTGGATATTTAAAGGTAATGTGTTATTATGAGCCCTATACATAACTGATAAAATACTATATTCTACCAATTCCTGGAATTTCAATAAATTTAGCTGAAGAAACAAGGTGTTTGATGGGTGACTGAAATGTTTTCTGGTGATTACTCTTACAGCTCTCTTTTGTAAAATAAAAACAGGCTTTGTAATTGTTTTGCACGCTTTTCCCCAAACCTCAATACAATAGATTAAATGTGGAACAATGATTGTGTTATACAACATATACAGAGCTTTATCAATTAAAAAATCCCTGACTTTATATACAGGTACATGAACACACAGCATGACAATCACAAACACCTGGACAACAAAATGGAGGAGATAAGCAAGACAATTAACAGAGAGACCAGGGAGTGTAGGGATGGGGACCCACCACCTGAGAGCAACATGCTTACAACTGTTATCTTGAAGTTCTAGGGTGTAGAGAGCCACAGAAACGGTTATGGTAGGCCGGATTTGGCCCACGGGCCTTGAGTTTGACACATGCGATCTAGTGGTACTAAAAGTAACAAAAGAAGAAAAAAAAACAGCCAAATATGTCTGCAGTTTAGCTAACAGACTTTGGAATGGGTACATTTTGTCCTTGTCAAACCTGTTGAAGAGAACCAAACTAAATACTCTGAAACTCAAACAACTTACTGTATAACAGTTCATGCACCGCTAGTTGGCAGTGTAGTGCAAATATTGCATAACTTGCTGCTACCAATTGTTGAATTTAATTAGCGGATTAGAATTAGCTTCCCCTAATTTTCATAAGACATTAGTGCTTTTGAAATTGCGGACCTAAATAAATTAATTAGTGCTTTAGAAATAGCGGAACTAATTTTTGGATTAGCGTTGCCCACCACTGTTCAAAAGAGTAAATGAACAACTAAGTTCCTGGAGAAATTTTGACGGGGACTGCCCCATTGCGACCATTTAAATTTTTTGATTTGACAGTAGTCCCTTGTTTATTGTGGGGGATCCGTACCCTGAAGCCCCACGATAAGTGAAAAGCCAAAAAGTAGGAATAATGTTTCTAAACTCTAAACGCTCTAAAAGAGACAGAATGTCATGATTTCAGCTCCCTGCCTCGGCTGCTCTCAGCCACCTGCAAGCGCTCTTGGCCACGCCTACTTCTATGCTCTGCACTGAGATCAACTGATCAGCTGCAGCATGAAGTTTATCCTGCAGCTCTGGGCTGCACAAAGGTGCAGCAGGTGCTAAATAATTAAAAATAATTTATTTAAAATAAAAATTCCATGCCGATCATGCGGCTCATCCACCAATCATGTCCAGTCTTATTTTGAAAAGCCTCGATAGAGCGAGTCCGTGATAAATGAACGGAGAAGTATTTTTGCTCTCAGCTACCAACAATCCAAATTTCAACTCATTATAATCAATATCAATAAAAATCAATCTGGCATATTCATTTTTTACGTTATGGTGGCCATCTTGGATTTTTGATTTGGATTCAATATGCAATGGGGAACTTTCTCAGCTACCAACACACCAAATTTCAGCTTAATATCCCTAAAAATGGCTGATTTATAGTATGTTTTTCCTTTTTAGCTCAGGCAGCCATCATGGATTTTTTATTTACCTATAAAGTGTTAAAAACTCTCTCTCAGCTATGACCATACCACATTTCAGCTCAACAACAACATGTTTTCTGAGGTAGCTGTGGCAGCCATTTTGAACCAAAATGGCTCCAAAAGTGAATCAGTTTTGTTCAGAGGCCTCTCCGCTCTAGGTCATGTGACCTCACTGTGGCAGAGGCTGTGTCAGTGTTTTTCAACGGGAAAAATGGTGTCTTTGTTTGAAAATTACGTTGCCACGGTAACTCAAAATGGCAACAAAAGTAATGGCACACATCACGGTGCTGAGCCGGTCATTTTGGTGTTAGACTTGTGGGGGTATACATTGTGGTTCGGGCCACATTAAAGGGGACCACATATTCAAAATTCACTTTTTAATGTTTTTTTTACTCGACTTTAGGTATGTACTTCATAAAAAAACAGTCCTTGTGCCAAAAAAATGCACCCAGTGGTTTATAAGTATATTTATTTTACTGTGATAAGATAGGTTTCGTTTTGAAACCTGAGTCCAGCCCCTCACCCAGCAACCCCTGGTGCGGCTCCACCCACTTCAGTATAAAAAGACGTGACGGTTGTTTTTCCTGATTTCATGTCAGTACAATGGCTAAAAATGTCACAGAGTCTAGCCAGCTAACTCTCTGACCCTCCTGGCCCAGATAATGGAGCGCGCACTAAGCAGATTTAAAATTGATAGTTTTCAGATGGGAGGCTTGAATGAACAGCGATATGCAGCATTGCTGTGTGTGTGTGTGTGTGTTGGTTTATGTGTCATTAGCAGGACAGACTACGTACCGCTAAACCTCATTGACAAACCCGTGTGTGTGTGTGTGTTGTGTGTGCCGGGCCCAAAGCGCGGCTGAGCGAGGGACACAGATAACAAGACAGCCCCGCTGTGAGTGTGTGTGTGTATGTGTGTGTGTGTGTGTGTGTGTGTGTGTGTGTGTGTGTGTGTGTGTGTGTCCGCGACCGCGAGTGACATCCGATCTGCTCGCGTGCATAGGGAGAGGGAGGGAGACGTCAGGGAGGGAGTTGGACATTACAGAGGAAAAATTAAAAATGACACGACAACTTGTACACGTCTGATCTGTCCCACAATAAATACGTCGCGCGGTCCAGTTACAGCTCAGCTCGGCTCTGGGTGGCAGTAACGTGAGTTCAGATCCTCGTCTGCCTTTGGAGGGCGGAGTTAATGTAAGCAGATCTTTGAAGGGCGTGCCACGAGATCTCATTATCATAAACCGGTCGTTCAAAACGAAAGTTAAAAATGGCAGAATTAAAAAGGGTATAATTGATTATCTAAGAATTATTTTGTGTATTAAATTGAATGAACACTGTCTGGTAACCCCAAAGACATACCATAAAAATTTTAAAAACCTACCTGTATCTGTGGTCCCATTTAAAGTTGAAGGAAGAGCAAGATCCTTTTCAGGTGGATAATAATAGGGGGCTGCCTTTCTGGGCAGTCCCCAATAAAGTAAAGAGAAGTTTAAAAAATGAATGGCATTTTTTTTTTTCATGAACAAGTGATAAGGATGATGTGACTCTCCTCTTTTATCGTGCTGAAGCCAAGGGAGAATCTAAAAACGCTCCACAAAGTTCTGCTGCTCTCCTCTGCAGCTGGTGCGTTGCCAAGTCGTTCATTATTCTCTGAACAAACGTGCGTTTTCATCTAAGTAAATCTTTACGTAAACGGTCGGTCCTCGGGCTTTCCGCTTGGAAAGACTCGGTTCCCTCGACTCTCCTCGACACGTTCCAGGCGATAAAACGCAACAGAGACCCATTGCGACGACACGCAGAACACGAGGAGAAAACAGAGACAGCACAGAGCTATTTAAAGCTCGGCCTTAAGCGCTTCTGTCAAGTGAATCTCTTCTTTCTTTACTTTTTTTAATTTTAGACACAGAGTCTCAAAACGTTCGCCTGTGAGGCTTTCATCGAGGCTACACTGGCAGCACGTGTGCTCGCCTTCGGGCTTTCCCCCTCCTCGTCGCATCACATCGGGTCGACCCGAGGCCGTGCGGTCATGGGAAGCCACTCATGTGTGATCGTTGTTCTGCTTGAACACGACTCGAGGAGCGGAGGCTGAGAGGAGAGGAC
The DNA here is from genome assembly GCA_038048925.1 of Garcialebias charrua. Classification (NCBI taxonomy): domain Eukaryota; kingdom Metazoa; phylum Chordata; class Actinopteri; order Cyprinodontiformes; family Rivulidae; genus Garcialebias; species Garcialebias charrua. Next base: position 10,108 of record JBBPBX010006392.1, on the reverse strand, counting down.
AGATCAGGACTGTCCTGGGAGACGCATCACATGTCCGTGACGAAACTGGGAGGAATGCTGCTGTGGCGTTTCGGTGCAGAAACATTACACAAGAGACGAGCGGGGCCGACGGGTCGGAGCGCTCCCCGGTCGACATCAAACCGTCTGTAACAAATCGTGCAGTTTGGACAAACCTCATGAATTAGATTACGGATGATCTTATGCATTACAGGTGGTCTCCGACTTACAACGGCCTCGACTTACGGCAATCCGACTTTACGAACGCATCATATTAATAAAAATGTGGGGGGGAAAAATATATATATAGTTAATATGTTTAAATTTTCTTGATTTCATGTGTACAGCACTTTGTTGCAGCTGTGGTTGTTTTAAATGGCTTTATAAATAAAGCATCATTATTATTATTATAATTTTCAGGCCTATTTGCACAGTTTCCGTTAGTTTCCGACAGTTTCCGACAGTTTTCTGCACTGCCGCCGAGTCCGCCATTTTGCGGTTAGGTTCGGTTAGCTCCAGCCTCGACAGCCAGCTTTGGAGGACTGTGTGTCCGAGAAGAGGTTGCCTCATACGGATAATGAGCTGGAAACGCTCAGTGAACTCTGTGGACGTCTCAGGCCTGGAGCAGCATCCGCCGATCGCTAACCCTGGACACTGAGCTATGTTTTCGGCGGTGTCCGCCATTTTATGGTTAGCTTCGGTTAGCTCCGATCGCGTGAAGCAGCAGACAGCGAGCGTGACCGGAGACACGGACCAGACGGGCGGCGGAGACGCCTACTGCAGCCGGGAGTTCGCCTCGATGTCCGCCAGTTAGCCTCAGATGTTGGATGAACACCGAGCTAACATGCTAAAACGCGGATAAACAGCTGCGCACCTTTTGGAGGGACGACACCGAGCTAACCAAGGGGCTAAAATGCTAACACGGCCCAACCGGGGACACGGAGCTGAACGGGCGGCGGAGACCGGCTCACAGTAAGAAATTGTATTTTTTTTAATTTAATTACTGTATGTCTCTAAATGTAATGTATGTGTTTTTTGATAATTATGTAGGGTACTGTGTTAGGATAGGTGAAGTGCTTGGTAACTGTTTTGTACCGTACATGTACGTGTATAAGTGGCGGCTCGGGTGGTCCCCGACTTACGACAATTTCGTGTTACCAACGGGCCGCAGGAACGAACTCGTTCGTAAGTCAGGGACCACCTGTATACAGGTGAGATGTGATAGCACTCAGAGAATGTGGTGAGGATGATTCTCAGCAACTACCACAACAGATTTTTGTTCATCCATCCATCATCTTCTGCTTGTTCTGAGGTCGGGTCACAGGGGCAGCGTCTTGAGCAGGGAGGTCCAGACGTCTCTTTCCACAGTCACCTCTTCCAGCTCTTCAGGGAGGACTCCAAGGTGTTCCCAGGAAGCCCCAAGGACAGAAGACTCAGCATGAACAACTCAGACACGATAAAGTTCAGTGCTTTCATTTACAGTGGAGGTAAAGTCCGGATTAAACAGCAACCCTGGGGAGCAGAGCGAGGAGATGGTTTAGGTCCAAAGTCCAACACAGTGGTCTTACTCAGGACGTGCAGATCTCTTCCTGGTAGATGGTGGGTGATATGTTTGGTCCCAGAATCCTTTACAATGGTGAGAAGGTCCAATGGGCACAGGAGGACATGCGACTGTAGAGCAAGGAGAGCAGCTGAAGAGACACAGGTAAGGTTCCAGATGTTCCCGAGGAGATCCAAGTACAGTACACTGGTAGATGGCAGGAGGTTCACTGGAAAGATCATGCAAAAAGGTAAATATTCACAAGACTTTGGAAACACACAAAGGGCTGAGAGCACGAACCATGGGCAGGGTAATGCTCCAGCGTTGGAGGAGAGACTCGGTCTGCCTTGGCGAGTCTGATCAGGAACATTTTGTCAGCAGGTGTGGGAGTATGGCGCCCTCTGGTGATCAAACCCTGGAACTCCCACACAGACCAACTGAGAGACGTGTCTCTCCAGCGTGTCCTGGGTCTCCTCCCAGTTGGACATGGGAGGTGCCCATGCAGGGAGCATCCTTACCAGATGTCCAAACAACCTCAACTTGCTCTTCTCGATGTGGAGGAGCAGCAGTTCAACTCTGAGTCTCTCCTGATAACTGAACTCCTCACTCCGCTGCAGAGGAAACTCATTTCAACCTCCTGGATCCACGATCTCATTCTTTCAGTCTCTACCAGAGTTCATGACCAGAGGTGAGGGGAGGTAGGAATGTCGACCAAATGGTAGCAGAGAGCTTTGCCTTACAGCTCAGCTCCCTCGTCACCACAATGGACCGGCACAGAGTCCACAATACTGTACTGCAGACGATGCACCAATCCATCTGTCAATCTCACGCTCTGTTCAGATTTTAGTTCAGTGTCTGAATATTTGACTGCGCTGAAGTTTTACACCCAATGATTCTTTCTTGAGAGTTTTTGTCAGGATCTGTGCTTTTGGTTACTTTATTTATTTATTTATTTATTTGTTTGTTTATTTATTTATTGCGTTTTATTTAGTTCAATGTGATTATGTGATTCTCATGTTTAGACGGTTTTATTTTTATCAGCCCTTGTGTTTCCTCCTCGTCATTATTCGCTCATCCTCATTCCTGCCGTGTCCTCTCTCACCTGCACGTCGTCGTCTTTAGCTCGGGCGCTCTTTATCATCTTCGTCAGCCTCAGCCTGTGTGTACCTCGCTGTTCACGCCAGCATTCATTGGTGCAGTTGTTGATCTCATGCCACGGTTCGATGTTTCCTCCTCGTGCTTCTTGTGATCCTTTGTGTTCTTTGTTAGAAGATTTTAGCCACATCAGCTTTAGTTATGCTTTTTTTTTCTAACTCATCGAGTTAAATTTGCATTCTTGGGTCCACCCAATAAATTCAGCCCGTGATTCATAAATATTTTGAGAAAACACACAAAGTTAAAAACTTTTTTTTTTTATCTTCACCTTCTGGCAGCAGCCAATAATAAAACCAGACTGACAGAATTTTAGCCTTTTTTTTGTTTTCTGATTGAAATCAAATCTACGAAAGGGTATTGCTGTCATCCATAAAAAAATTTTTTTATATTATGTAGTAAAAACGTGATATTATGTAGTAAAACGTGATAATATGTAGTAAAAATGTGATATTATGTAGTAAAAACATGATACGTATGTAGTAAAAACGTGATATGTAGTAAAAATGTGATATTAAGTAGTAAAAACGTGATACGTATGTAGTAAAAACGTATATGCATGTAGTAAAAACGTGATATTATGTAGTAAAAACGTGATATTAAGTAGTAAAAACGTGATATGTATGTAGTAAAAACATGATACGTATGTAGTAAAAACGTGATATTATGTAGTAAAAACGTGACACGTATGTAGTAAAAACGTGATATGTAAAAACGTGATATTATGTCGTAAAAACGTGATACGTATGTAGTAAAAACGTGATATTATGTAGTAAAAACTGATACGTATGTAGTAAAAACATGATATTATAGTAAAAATGTGATATTATGTCGTAAAAACATGATACGTATCATGTATCACATAATAACATAACAATAAATACGGAAGGGTATTGCTGTCATCCATAAAATAATTTTTTTAATATTATGTAGTAAAAACGTGATAAGTATGTAGTAAAACGTGATAATATGTAGTAAAAACGTGATATTATGTAGTAAAAACGTGATACATATGTAGTAAAAACGTGATATTATGTAGTAAAAATGTGATATTAAGTAGTAAAAACGTGATACGTATGTAGTAAAAACGTATCACGTGATTATGTTATATTAAACGTATCACATGATTATGTTATTACGGAAGGGTATTGCTGCATCACGTTTTTACTACATAATATAAAAAAAATTAATTTTACGGATGACAGCAATACCCTTCCGTAAAAACCACTTTGAACTATAAGTTAAAGATGTTTTTTTTTTTACTCTTGTTATAACGGAGGCTGAACTCGGTCTGAAACAGAACCAGACTTCATTCTGGTCTCATGCTGTGTGCAGATGTAACCGTGGTTCTGTGTGGTCTAATGGGTTTCATTAGCGAGCTGAACACCGGACGCCTCGGCTGAGAGGCAACATGAAGGACTCACCTTCAGCCAAAAATCTATTTTTGTGTTAAAACTTATAGCGTCTGATTTTGATCCTTAATCCTTAAAGTTTCAGTTTTTCAGATTTCCTAACACAGACTTATTTATTTATTGTAAGTTTGTTTCCTTGCTTGTGGTTGGGTGGCGTCCAGATTGTGTTGTTGCGCTGGTGGTTTCTTTCATCTTGGAGAAACGTACGGCTCAGTCAAACCTGTCAGCCGGCTTGGCGAGCCCGACTGGACGATTAAAGTTGCGTTGGAACAAGTGTGACCGCAGGGAGGAACGTATTGCCTCGTCGCAGCTCTTTTCAGGCGCATTCTTTCCGTCTCAGCTTCCCCCCTTCGTCGCTGCATCCGGAAAGAGTTTTGCTGGGAACCTGATTGCTCGTTTCCGTTCACATTCACTCACCATCTGCTGAATTTGGCCGCGGCTCGGAATCAATTCTTAATGTTTGCAGCTTTGCATTCGCCTCCTCTCTCAGTTTGTGTCTCTGCTTCTGCTTTCCGAGATTGTTTAATCTGTACAAAACTAGACTAAACGTTCGTCTCCTCCATACCGCCCTTCAGTTGAATAGACTGAATATTTTTTAATTTTATCTGAACAGTGGGAAATTATTTTCTGGTGTGCCTTGTTCTGTCATTATTGGAAGATTCATCCATAAAATCGTCCAGAAAAAGACATTATCGCGCCACCTTTTCATGGCCAAGACAACTCATTCAGCTTTGCTCAACAACAATCTACCTTTGTTTAGGCCTGTCGCGATAAACAATAAACCAATTAATCACATGATAAATGAAAATTATCGACCTCATTTTCATTGATCAGCTTTATTGTTTTTTCGTGTCTCTCTCTTTCTACTGAAGACACTGGATACCATACCATTTTATTTATAGAGCACTTAAAACAGCGACAAGGCCAACCAAAGTGCTGTACAAACAGGGAACACATGGGCAACATACAAAATGAAGTACAAAAAAAAAAGAATATAGACATAACATCATCGCAGATAGTAAATATAACAACCAAACACAGATCATCTGGTGTTGAAAGCAACGGAATAGTAGTCTTTAAATGGGATTTGAAAACCGAGAGGGAGGGGGCCTGTCTGACGAGCAGAGGTAACTCGTTCCAAAGTCTTGGTCCTGCTACAGAGAAGGCCCTGTCACCTCTGCACTTAAGACGAGTTCCTGGAACTGTTAAAAGTACCTGGTCTGCTGACAACGTGGTGGGACAGTGAGATAGGTGGGGGCGAGACTGTTCAGCGATTTGTAGATATGCAAGAGAATTTTGAACTGGATTTGAAGATGAACCAGTAGCCAGTGCAGGGAGGCCAAGACTGGTGCAATGTGCTCTCTTTTGCCTGTACTGGTTAAAAATGGAGCAGCTGCGTTCTGGACCAGTTGTAGTCGTGCAATGGTGTCTGACTGACACCAAACAGAAGTGAGTTGCAGTAATCAAGCCTAGATGTAATAAATGTGTGAATTACTGTCTCCAGGTTATTCTTGGATAAAATGGGCTTCAGCTTAGACAGTCGCCTCAGCTGGAAAAAACAGGATTTAACGATCATGTTTACATGACTGTTGAGTTTCATGGAAGGATCCATTATCACTCCCAGATTTGTGACTTTTTGTTTTTGAGACAGGGATAGAGCAGAAAGATCGATGCAGTGGTTCGAGATTGTGTCATTGGGAAGGAACAACATGGCGTCAGACTCTTATCATTGAAACTTAAGAGACTTAAAGCCATCCAGTCCCTGATGTCAGCCAGGCAGTTGAGCAGAGGCTGAATAGAGCATGTACCATTGTGTCTCAGAGGGAAGTAAATTTGACAGTCATCGGCGTAGAAGTGGAAAGGTACCGGTATGTTGTGTTTCCAGAAAATAGCACCAAGTGGTATAAGGAGAATAGGAGAGGACCCAGGATGGACCCCTGCAGAACCCCCCATGGATGACAAAAGGTTCAACTCCGGTGCTCTTCACTGACCCCCCCTTTCTCTTTTCTCTTTAAAATCCATTTTAGTTGTCCAAAATCACGTTTTTGGATCGTTAAAAGCAGCTAAGCTGAGAAGCTAAGCTACGCGCTAAGCTACCAGTTCGACCTCGGGAATAAACCTTCGTCTTGTCAAAGCTCCAAAATTCACAGTTGAAACTCGTGCTTTCGTGTAAAAAGTTGTTTTTCTCTGCAAAAAGAAGCTGAGAACTTTTTTACTGATCTTTTTTAAATTAAAAGCTTTGTGTGAAAAATGCTAAAGAGCTCAAACCACACCGAGCGTCCGCCATTTTGAGAACTGAAAAACAGGAAGGAGAGACAGCCCATGTCACGTCAAGGGGCCTACCTCCCATTTTTCTTAGAGACACGCTGATCACTCCCTCACTATCCATCCTTCAGTTCAAACAGTTCAGACATCTGGTGGTTTAAAAAAGGTACTACATTCATCCATCCATCCATTATCTTTTACCCGCTTCTTCCATTTTGGGTCATGGGGGTCGCCGGTGCCCATGTCCAGCAATCACTGTGCGAGGGGTGGGGGACACCTGGACAGGTCTCCAGTCCATCACAGGGACACATAGAGACAAACAACCATTCACTCTCTCTCACCTAGGGACAATTTAGAGTCATCATTCAGTCTAACATGCATGTTTTTGGTCTGTGAGAGGAAACCGGAGCACCCGGAGAAAACCCCCGCATGCACGGAGAGAACATGCAGACTCCACCCAGACGGGCCCCGGGACTGGGATTTGAACCAGCAACCCGCTCGCTGAGAGGCAGCAGCTCTACCAGTTGTGCCACCGTGCTGCCCCAAAGGAACTACATACAAAACAAATTAACCAACATTTATTCTTAAATTTGACAATAATTACTAATTATTGTCAAATTTCAAACAATATTATCGCTTATCGCAATAATTTCTGAGACAATTAATCGCCCAAATGGAAAATTTGTTATTGTGACAGGCCTAGCTTTATTCACGTTCCTCTTCTTTGTCTCTTATTAATCCGTTATTTAATATTCAGTCTGACCTCCACTTCAACTGAGCCTGCTGTCGTTTGACAAACCTTGTCTCTCCTTCAGTCAGGATCTTCCCTCCACCTGCTCCGCTCCTTTAGGCAAATCCAGTGACAGTGAAGTGATGGTGTCCGTGGCGCCGTCACATGGAAGTGAACCGCGTTTGATGGATGCTGCGGGCTGACACGGACTTATTACCAAGATTATACCGTTTAATTGGCTGGGAGATCCTTGTCCTGTGGTGTTTGTGTCATAAACATGAGTGATGTCCTGTGGATTTGTCAGGAGAAGCAGGGTCAGGGTCAGGGTCATTGTCTGCCGTTGCATTTTTGTGTTTTAAAGACCCTCGAACAGAAAAGTGTGCCAACACAAACCCTGAGCAGGAGACTCAACCTGACAGCTCATTGTAGAGAGAGAAGTGTGTCTGAGTTGACAAACAAAACAACAACAACAACAAAACAGAAGAAATACCTCATGCTCAATAATCCAGGTATCAAATCCAACAATGTTCAGTCAGGTCATCTGGACGATTTCTTTTTTTGCCGAGATGTTTTGTCCTTCATCCAAAGGACTTCCTTGATCCAAGAAGCCACTAAACAAAGCTGATTCCCACAAACAGCACACTCCATAGTGGGGGAAAAAATGGTTTGCTGGAGCTAAGATGGCCTCCGGGGCCCACTCTCTCCTCCGGGGCCTGCCCTCTCCTCTGGAGCCCTCACTCTACTCCGGGGCCCTCCCTCTACTCTGGGGCCCACCCTCTCTTCCGGGGCCCGCCCTCTACTCTGGGGCCCTCTCCTCCGGGGCCCTCCCTCTACTCTGGGGCCCACTCTCTACTCTGGGGCCCACCCTCTCTTCTGGGGCCTGCCCTCTACTCCGGGGCTCGCCCTCTACTCTGGGGCTTGACCTCTCCTCTGGGGCCCGCCGTCTCCTCCGGGACCCACCCTCTTCTCTGGGACCCGCCCTCTCCTCTGGGGCCCGCCCTCTACTCTGGGGCTTGACCTCTCCTCCAAGGCTCGACCTCTACTCTGGGGCTCAACCTCTCCTCTGGGGCCCGCCGTCTCCTCCGGGACCCGCCCTCTTCTCTGGGACCCGCCCTCTCCTCTGGGGCCCGCCCTCTACTCTGGGGCTTGACCTCTCCTCCAAGGCTCGACCTCTACTCTGGGGCACGACCTCTCCTCTGGGGCCCGCCGTCTCCTCCGGGACCCGCCCTCTTCTCTGGGGCCCGCCCTCTCCTCTGGGGCCCGCCCTCTCCTCTGGGGCCCGTCCTCTACTCTGAGGCCCTCCCTCTC
>JBBPBX010006391.1:44620-55354 GCA_038048925.1 Garcialebias charrua | reverse complement strand
TATATATATATATACAGGTAACCCCCGACCTACGAACGAGTTTGGGACCTAAGAACCGTTCGCAGCTCGATCCGTTCGTAGGTAGGGGGTGAAAATTATAAAAAAATTCATTCATTCATTCAACCTTTATTTATCATGCTAACGGAGCGCGCGCACACATTTAAGCATGTACAGTAGTGTACTGTAATGTTAAACATTGCTATTCACATTTACAGAATAAATAAAAATATATTTTCTTACTTTGAGATGGTCATAGCCGACATCTTAGGTTGCCATGCGTTGTTGTTATCAGGCCGAGCAGCGCGACGAGCAAACCACGGGAGCTGCTCGAGGCCTGTGTTAGCTCTCGAGGCCTGTGTTAGCTTCTGCTAGCCAGGCCATGAGCTGGTGTTGGAGCGGCGGTGCGGCCCAATCGGCCATCAATCTGCAGCTGCTTCTCCGCCTGAGACGTCCACAGAGCTCACAGAGCGATTCCAGATAGTAATTAATCCATATGAGGCAATCCTGATCAACAAGTCTTCCAAACCTTGCTGCCTGTAGCCGTGACTAACCCTAAGATGGCTGGCCTCCGGTGACTGGCGACCTTCTTCCTGTTATGACCGACCTTCTTCCTGTTATGACCGGAAGTTGCACAATTATTGCGCAATCATGACAAAAATGATCAGAAATGATCATTTTTTATCATAATTATTATTTATAAAGCCTTTAAAACAACCACAGCTGCAACAAAGTGATGTACACATGAAATTAAGAACATTTAAACACAAAAAAATAATAAAAAAATAAAAAAATTTGGTTGGTGGTTTGAGTGTCCCAATGATCCTAGGAGCTATGCTGTCAGGGGCTTCATGACCCTAGTAGGGTCACCCAAGGCAGACAGGTCCTAGGTGAGGGTCCAGAGTGCAGCCCAAAGACCCCTTATGACGAGTACAATAAATGGTCTAAATGTTCCCTCGCCTGGACGTGGGTCACCGGGGCTCCACTCTGGAGCCAGGCCCGGAGGTGGGGCACGCTGGCGAGCGCCTGGTGGCCGGGCTTTTACCCATGGAGCCGGCCGGGCACAGCCCGAAGAGGAGACGTGGGTCCCCCTTCCCATGGGCTCACCACCTGTGGGAGGGGCCAAAGGGGTCGGGTGCAATGTGGGATGGGTGGTGGCCGAGGGCGGGGACCCTGGCGGTCTGATCCTCGGCTACAGAAGCTGGCCATTGGGACATGGAATGTCACCTCTCTGGTGGGGAAGGAGCCTGAGCTAGTGTGTGAGGTTGAGAGTTTCCGGCTAGAAATAGTCGGACTCACCTCAACGCATGGCTCTGGCTCTGGAACCAGTTTCCTTGAGAGGGGTTGGACACTCTTCCACTCTGGAGTTGCCCCTGGTGAGAGGCGCCGAGCAGGAGTGGGCATACTGTTGCCCCCCATCTTGGTGCCTGTACGTTGGGGTTCACCCCGGTGAACGAGAGGGTAGCCTCCCTTCGCCTACGTGTGGGGGGACGGGCTCTGACTGTTGTTTGTGCCTATGCGCCAAACGGCAGCTCAGATTACCCACCCTTTTTGGAGTCCTTGGAGGGGGTATTGGAGAGTGTGCCTCCTGGGGACTCCCTTGTTCTACTGGGGGACTTCAACGCTCACGTGGGCAATGACAGTGAGACCTGGAGGGGTGTGGTTGGGAGGAACGGCCCCCCTGATCTGAACCCGAGTGGTGTTCTGTTATTGGACTTCTGTGCTCGTCATGGATTGTCCATAACGAACACCATGTTCAGCATAAGGGTGTCCATATGTGCTCTTGGCACCAGGACACCCTAGGTCGCAGTTCGATGATCGACTTTGTTGTCGTCTCATCTGATCTGCGGCCGCATGTCTTGGACACTCGGGTGAAGAGAGGGGCGGAGCTGTCAACTGACCACTACCTGGTGGTGAGTTGGCTCCGATGGTGGGGGAGGATGCCGGTCAGACCTGGCAGACCCAAACGTATTGTGAGGGTCTGCTGGGAACGTCTGGCAGAGTCTCCCGTAAGACGGAGCTTTAACTCCCACCTCCGGGAGAGCTTTGAACACGTTCCGAGGGAGGCGGGGGACATTGAGTCCGAGTGGGCCATGTTCCGCGCCTCTATTGTCGAGGCGGCTTATCGGAGCTGTGGCCGCAAGGTTGTTGGTGCCTGTCGTGGCGGCAACCCTCGAACCCGGTGGTGGACACCGGTGGTGAGGGATGCTGTCAGGCTGAAGAAGGAGTCCTATTGGGCCTTTTTGGCCTTTGGGACCCCGGAAGCAGCTTATGGGTACCGGCAGTCCAAACGGCATGCAGCTCGGGTGGTTGCTGAGGCAAAAACGTTGGCTTGGGAGGAGTTTGGAGAGGCCATGGAGAATGACTTCCGTATGGCTTCGAGGCGATTGTGGTCCACCATCCGGTGTCTCAGGGTAGGAAAGCGGTACGTCACCAACGCCATTTATAGTGGAGGTGGCGTGCTGTTGACCTCAACTCGGGATGTTTGTGAGTCGGTGGGCAGAGTTCTTCGAAGACCTCCTCAATCCTACTGGCACGTCTTCCACTGAGGAAGCAGAGCCTGGGGACTTTGGGTCGGGCTCTCCAATCTCTGGTGCTGAGGTCACCGAGGTGGTTAAAAAGCTCCGCGGTGGCAGGGCTCCAGGGGTGGATGAGATTCGCCCGGAGTTCCTTAGGGCTCTGGATGTTGTGGGGTTGTGTTGGCTTACGCGACTCTGCAATATCGCGTGGACATCGGGGGCAGTTCCCTTGGATTGGCAGACTGGGGTGGTGGTTCCCCTATTCAAAAAGGGGGACCGTAGGGTGTGTTCCAACTATAGGGGGATCACACTCTTAAGCCTCCCTGGTAAGGTCTATTCAGGGGTTCTGGAGAGGAGGGTCCGTCGGATAGTCGAACCTCGGATTCAGGAGGAGCAGTGTGGTTTTCGTCCTGGTCGTGGAACACTGGACCAGCTCTACACCCTCAGCAGGGTCCTGGAGGGTGCGTGGGAGTTTGCCCAACCAGTTTACATGTGCTTTGTGGACTTGGAGAAGGCATTCGACCGCGTCCCTCGGGGGGTTCTGTGGGGGGTACTCCGGGAGTATGGGGTACCAGGTCCTTTGATATGGGCTGTTTGGTACGACAGAGCTTGGTCCACATTGCCGGCAGTAAGTCAGGCTCGTTTCCAGTGAGAGTTGGACTCCGCCAAGGTTGCCCTTTGTCACCGATTCTGTTCATAACTTTTATGGACAGAATTTCTAGGTGCAGCCAAGGTGTTGAGGGGATCCATTTTGGTGGCCTTAGAATTACTTCTCTGTTTTTTGCAGATGATGTGGTCCATGATGTGGCTTCATCAGGTCATGATCTACAGCTTTCACTGGAACGGTTTTCAACCGAGTGTGATGCGGCCGGGATGAGGATCAGTTCCTCCAAATCAGAGGCCATGGTCTTGAGCCGGAAAAGGGTAGAGTGCCCTCTCCGGGTCAGGGAGGAGGTCCTGCCCCAAGTGGCTGGGGAGAGGGAAGTCTGGGCTTCCTTACTTAGGCAGCTACCCCCTGACCCGACCCCGGATAAGCGGAAGATAATAGATGGATGGATGGAAACAGGCACAACAAAATCCTGTTTGTCCTTCAGTTTCTAACGTCATTTGCTTTCCAACAATCTTTTAAAAATAATTAATCAGATTAAGAGTTTTCTCACCTTACATAAATATTAATGTAGATAAATCTTGAACTATTCAGAAACTGACGATATTCATTTTATTTTCAAGTTTTTCCTTTGACAGATTTGTTTTATGTTATTTGCTGATAAATATATTGAACTGTTAGTTAGATTAATATTGTTGGTATCTCTGTAAGTGGACTGTACTTGTAGCACCTTTCTATCCTATCAAGCTACTCAGAGCTATTTACAACACAACTGTGCCCCCCTTGCTAAATGCATCTCTTATTTACAAAACCTTATGATTATTACACCTGTTTTGAATCCATGTTACTGACCTGTTTCTCCTTTCTGGGTGAAGGGGAGCATGTGCCTATTCAGCAGTCACTGTGTGAGCTGCTGGGACATCCTGGACAGGTAGCACGCTTATCACAGGGACAAACAATCATTCACACTCTCACATCTATGAACAAATAAGTCACCAATGAATCAAACGTGCATGTTTTGGTTTGGAGAAAACCTGTATGTACACAAGGAGAACATGCAAAATCCTCAGAGATAGACTACAGAGTGAGAGGTGACATGAGGCCTTTCAGCTGAGAGGTGACCGCTCAGACTGCTGCACCGTTGTGATGTCACTGGGCCAAATTCCCTGCCTTCCCTTGTCAGGGGTTGAAGACAGAAGGACCTTGTTTACAGAAGCTGCCATATTGTTGTTCGTTTTGGGGTTACCAGAGTCTGTGCACTAGTAGTAAGGTGCTTGAAGCCCCGCCCACTCCCTGCACACAATTATGGTGTGACATAGAATAGAATAGAATAGAATAGAATATATCTTTATTGGCATATTTGCACCAAGGTACAAAGTGTTGCAATTGGCGCGCGCACCATCCTAAGAGGGACGTATGCACGGAAAGCCGTAGCAGTAATTAAACCGCGCCGCCAACAATCAGATATGGAAAAAAGGAACATACAGTCGGATAATCATTGGTATTCAAAAAAGAATCTATCACATTTTGTCTTAGGACATTCTATGATAAAGTCAAAAAAACTCTACCAGCTCAGCACGGATAAAGACAAAGACATGTTGCATTTGATGGCAAGCAGGGAGATAGTCCGTGAGTAATCATTTCAGATAAGCACAGTCTGCAGATGGCCTCAGCTCGGCTCCATCTGAATGCACACAAGCCGTTTACGCATTGGCCGGCCCTCCCCGGCTCTCCCAGCTTCTAACCCGGGTTCGGCGTCTTCGCATTTACCTTTTCCGCCCGGGATCCACCCTTGTTCTGGAACCATCTTCACCGTGGTTCTATCGGGCCGAGCCCGACAGAGCCAGTTTCACGTCATGTACTGCTCTCATTTGATTCGTTGTTTGCAGCAGGGGCGGGACTCATTCAAACAACCTCAGCGCGAGGGTTGAATTTCATTCAAATTTAACTACAGAAACGAGAAACCCCTAAAACAATTGTTAGCTGAATTAGTTTTTCTGAGTTAAATTTTTGTTAATAACTGATCACAAATCAGCTTATGTTACAACGTAAATAACACGAAGCGCACACCCATTTCCGCCTTTCAGCGCGACCTGAATGTCATTAAACAATAACTAATATTGTCTAACTGTTGCGCGCAGCCAGGGTTTTAAAATATAACGAATAATCTCTAACTTTTACGTGCAGCTAAAATGTCAAGAGGAGTGATTCCTATATGGGGAAGGTGGACACCTGAAAATCCAGTCCGCCCGAATAGCTCAAAGCGTTAGAGCACTGCTGTTTTGACCGGGAGAAGTGGGTTCGCTTCCCGCCTGGGACAAAGTTTTTTATTTTTTTATTTTTTTATTGGAGTAAATAAAAAGGAGTTTGTTAACCAAACAAACTCCTTTTTATTTAAAAGAAAATGTGAATAAAGAAAAAAAAAGTAAAATAACTTTGTCCCAGGCGGGAAGCGAACCCACTTCTCCCAAGGGCGGCCGTGGCGTAGTGGTAAGGGCAGTCGTCTCCCGATCGGAAAGTTGGCGGTTCGACTCCCGGGACCCGCACCATGTGTCGTTGTGTCCTTGGGCAAGACACTTAACCCTGAGTTGCTCCCGGTAGGACTGGAAAGCACCTTGCATGGTAGTCTGCCGCCACCGGTTTATGAATGTGTGTAGCATTCAATATATGTGTAGCACTTTGAGATTTTCAGTAATGAAAAGTGCGTTATAAATTGAATTAATTATTATTATTATTATCCTCCCGGTCAAAACAGCAGTGCTCTAATGCTTTGAGCTATTCGGGCAGACTGGATTTTCAGGTGTCCACCTTCCTCATATAGGAATCACTCCTCTTGACATTTTAGCTGCACGTAAAAGTTAGAGATTATTCGTTATATTTTAAAACCCTGGCTGCGCGCAACAGTTAGACAATATTAGTTATTGTTTAATGACATTCAGGTCGCGCTGAAAGGCGGAAATGGGTGTGCGCTTCGTGTTATTTACGTTGTAACATAAGCTGATTTGTGATCAGTTATTAACAAAAATTAAACGCAGAAACACTAATATATATATATCCAGCTAACAATTTTTTTTTTGCCGAGTCTCCTCTCTTAAAACACGAACACTCCACCCACGTGAAGAGAGCACCCCACCCACTTCCAGAGAACTGCCCACCCACTTCAAGGCGGCTCTGCGGCAAATGCGTAATGAACGCGGGTGGCCCAGAGCCACCCAGGGGAGCCCCGGGCCATTGAGGGCTGGCCAATGCGTAAACGGCTACAGAGACCTCTGGGGGGAGGGGGGGCAGCAACAGTTTTTCAACAGCTTTCGACTCCAGGGGCCTCATGTACAAAGACTTGCGTGGATTTCTTACTGAAAAGTGCCGCACGGTCAAATCCAGAAATCTGCCTACGCACAAAAAAATCCAGATGTATCAAACTGTGCATACGCCGGTATCCACGCACATTGCTTTTGTACATCACAATCAACGTGGAATTGAGCGCACATGAGAGAGTGGCCGACTCCGCCTTTGACACGCCTCCATATAAATATGCAAATTCATTTAAATATGCCCTGCACGTTAGGAATGTCGTCTTTGCTCTATTGCAAATCATGTCGAAACGTGGAAAAAAGAGGAACTTCACGGACTGTGGACTGGAGACACTTCTGAGTGACGTAGAGAGGCACGGAAAAAGGTTTTGTTTGGCACGCTCAGCGCACAACAAACCGTCCACTTTTAAATGAAAAGTTGACCAAGCTATTCTAACATGCCTAAATGGGTCAGTGGGTAGCGTGCCTGCCTTTCGTCCCAAACCTCATGAGTTTGAAACCCGCATGGTACAACGTTTTTTTTTTTTTAAATTCATTCCAGATTTAAAGAACACAAGAAAACTATTTAGAATGAACAACATGAAATTAAACAATACATGACATGAAGGAAAAAGAGGACTTCTTGTGGGTTTTTTCTTAAATGGTTTTCTTGTGTTCTTTAAATCTGGAATGAATTAAAAAAGTAAAACGTTGTTTTCATTTAAATATACCCAGAGGAATGTCGTCTTGTCCCATCATGCATCACGTTCTTCAACTGCTAAAACAGCTAAAAATGAACAGGAAACAAGAATTTAAGCTGTGCAGAACTATTCAGTCTTTCTGTTTATTATATTTTTTGCAGGTTATATTCTAATTGCGTCCATGTGGATGTAATAATTGTCAATCATGTGTGTTTGGGTGGAAATAATCATTATTTCCCCTTCATGAACAGTTTCCAGAATCACCTGTAAGTGTCGCCAAAGGAACACAAACCACAGAAACGTGCGTGCGCCTGCTCTGGAGCTGGCGTGGAAATGTACTTGGATGCGCACATATTCACGTTCAGTTCAGTTTTGATACATACGGGGTTTTGCGTGGATAGTGACGTACGCACGGTTTTTGTGCGCACGCACGGTTGATACATGAGGCCCCAGGAGAAGTTTTGCAGTCAGCCTCTTTTCAAGGTTGCTTTGAGTCTCGATTAGATTAGTTGCTTTATTTATTTTCCAGGGCAGGCTACAGTGTACTTTGACTGCAGCCTTGAAGTCCAGGTGCTGTCTAGGTCCAAATCGCCGAATCATGTGAGGTTCCGAGCTACAAATCCCCATCTGTCCCCTGATGAAGCCCGGTCGGCTGTAAACGAGTCCCAAAATGCACTGCAGGTCCGCGGCTGTCCACCACTGCTCCCATCGTGCGATTCAGCTCGAACAACAGCTGGGTCATTGAGGTCACAGCCCGGATCAAAGAATCTTGTTGAGCAGGAAGTTTCGCCAGCGCGTTGATCGCCACGGCAGTCTCCCTCAGCTTCCAGTAGCAGAAACCTTTGCCTAAGCCAAAAAGCAGAGCAGCTGCCACCAATATTCCACATGACCTTTGTTTAGTCATGTAATTAGATAGATGGATTTTTGAACATCCACAGAAAGATCAAAAGTATCTGAATGAAGAAATCATTATCTGAGGTGTACCTTTTACATCACCAGTGACCTCCGCGACCCGAAAAGAAAGACATGGGTAATAGATGGATGGAAGCTCAAAGTCCTGCTTGTTTACATGGAGGGGCAGGACAAAACTTGCACTGCATCTTGTGGGGACACTTGAAGGCTCTGGCTTCAAATGGAGTTGAGTATTTTGTTCCATGTATGTGGGTTTGCACAATTAGTGGCAGCACTTTCTATGCAGCTTGGTGCTCTTCCTGAAGGAAACTTTTTAAGTATTTCTGCATATTATTATATTATTATTATTATTATTATTATTATCATAGTATTTCTGTATACAGTACATGTCTCTCTTGTAAATGAGTCCCCTTGGCTTAATGGGACTAACCTGTTTAAATGCAGGTCGAATGAATAAACATTTACATTTTAAAAAGCCTGTGACATTCACACACTTCTAATTCAGTTCAGCCAAGTTCTGTAGTGTTCACACAGCAACTGTGTGAGGCTCAGTTTCAGCTCTGTATTCCCGTCTGTCAGTTTTATTCAATAGTACTTCAGGGAGTGACAGACACAGGTTACCATGGTGACACTAACGAGCCACTAGCAGTAACTTTAGCACCTTCTGGGTCACTTCTTAACAGCTTATCCATCAAAATATCAACATTTATTGGCTTTGACTTTTACAAAAGTAAATCCCAAACTGCTGCTGGGTTTTACAGAAGAAACATGGTGGACCATGGAGTCTGGCTCAGAAAGGTTCAAGGTTCACAATCTCTTTGGACAACATGTGATGCTCCACGTCTGCCCTCTATTGACCAGCGCCTTCTTGAGATTTCATGTCTTTTTCATTTCAATTCAATTCAGTTCATTTTATTTATTTAGCTCCAAGTCACAACAGAAGTCGTCTCAGGGCACAGAAACAATCAGTGAAGTTCTCTATCTGAGGAAGCAGCAGGTTGAGTTGAATCTTCACTTCGTCACAGTCTCACGTCCTGAGCAAGCACAAAGGAGACAGTGGAACTAAACAATTGTTATTGCCTTCCCTAATTTATAATCTCATTGAAATATTAATCTAAAATAATATAGAAGACAAACTTTTGGAATAAAATAAAATAAAAAATCAGAAATTTTAGCAAAAAGATAAAAATATCTACAGATAGACAAACTGAGCGACTGGGTTTCTGACTGGTTTTAAACAGAAACCAGAGCAAACGGAGCGGCATGTCGACCTGAGGCCCTCTGCCAGAGTTTTAATCATCCAACCACCAACAGCCTGCTAATGAAACGGAACTGACCCAAACAATACATGACGCTTCTGCACGCAACCCCCTACATCTCACACACACACACACACACACACACACACACACACACACACACACACACATCGAGTTTCTCTGCTGTTTAATGAGACAAGATGGCCGCCACAGTAGCATCAACAAAGAGGTCGCCGTCTGCATGGAAGTTTGAAGGAAGACAAAGAGAGGAGGTGTGTGTGCGTGTGTGTGTGTGTGTGTGTGTGTGTGTGCGTGTGCGTGTGTGTGTGTGTGTGTGTGTTGGGGGGTGATGCTGTGGTGCTTACATGTGGCCTTTCTGTGGGCAGGTGTTACCGTACGGCTCTCAGTCTGCTGCACAGACAACAACAAGAACATTGTTTTTATTTTATTTTGTTGTTGTTTGTTTGCTTGGTTTGATCATTATTGTGGAGTTGGGCAGATGTCGTTTCAGGATTGTCATTTTTAATTTGTGACTATGTGTTTTTTTGTTTTCACAGTAAAGGTTTTTATCTTTAAGCATCATCTTCATCATTATTAACATTAAAAAAGGTTTCCTCAGTCAGCACCAGATGTTTTTAACCAGACGCAGTGTGTGTTTTTTTTTTACTACGCTCAACCATCAACATCTTATTTACAGAACTGTTTTTTTTTTCAAACCCTGTAGCACATGTAAAAACTAAAACAAAAAAAGTTTTTGTATTTGTTGATTTGTCTCATTTTAAGAAAGGTAATGGTGAAATTAAAGATCTCAGTGAGAGGAGTTAGAGTTCGTGGTTCAAACAGTTTGACGTGTTTCAGAATAAAATGGTGTAAATAAATGGGTGGATGGTTTTTGTTGATATTCTGTAAATATCTTGTGTGAAACCAGCAGAAAAAAAAACATAATTTCTATAAATACATCTTTCTGTTTCTAAAACACATTTGTTGATGTTTTACTTGTGAATGCTAGCGGTTTATTAGAAATACTTTTTTAATTATTATAAAACAGGGTTGTTTGACTTTTCCATGATAGAAACACAAACCAAAGAGTTGTTGTTTGATTTTACTAAACATTCTGATGGAAAAACTGAAAAATGTCTAAAATTAACAAACAGTAATATTTCTAAATGAATAAATAAATAAATAAATAATGTAATTTATTTTTCTTTTCTGAAATATTATGTAAAGTATTTGCCACTTTAGGATTTCAGTTCTCTTAAAGTATTTTAAATATTTCTGATAGAAGTTCAAAATAACAAAAAGTGTAAAATGTTTCATAAAAACTAAAGGAACAGTTTTTTATTTATTTATTTATTTATTTAGTTATTTAGTTATTTAGTTTACTTACAAATCTAACAGATTTTTTATGCATATATCATTTTAATTAAATCTATTAATGCTTATAAATAA
>JBBPBX010006391.1:0-31050 GCA_038048925.1 Garcialebias charrua | reverse complement strand
ATATGTATATATATGTATATATATGTATGTATATGTATATATATATATATGTATATATATATATTATATGTTATATATATGTATATATATATACAGGTAGTCCCCGATTTACGAGCGCTCTGATCTGCGAGGTTCCAGACTTACGAGCTGCGAATTTTTGGAAAAAACGAAAAAAATACTGAGTTTTCATGTGTTTTTTCACCACAGTTAGTTAGTTAAGCATATGAACACACGTTTCCGATCATTTTTATGCACTCATAAGCAGTTTTTGGATGAAAATAGAGTGTTTTTAGTCGCGCTAGCGAAAACCGTTCCAATTTACGAGCGAAATTCCGGATTTACGAGAGAAATGGCGGCCGTTCCGAAATACGAGATTTCCGGTTTACGAGCGCCTCGTTGTAACGGATCTCGCTCGTAAATCGGGGACTACCTGTATATATATATATATATATATATATATATATATATATATATATATATACATATATATATATACATATATATATATATATATATATATATATATATATATATATATATATACATATATATATATATATATATATATATATATATATATATATATATATATATATATATATATATATATATATATATATATATATATACAGGTAGCCCCCTAGTTACGTACGAGTTAGGGAGATAAAAACGGTTCGCAGCTCGATTCTGCCGTAGCTAGGGGGTGAAATTAGCGTCCAGTTCGTAGGTCCTTATTCCGTTCGTATGTCGTGGAAATACCGCTAACGGAGCGCGCGCACACATTTAAGCATGTACAGTAGTGTACTGTAATGTTAAACATTGCTATTCACATTTACAGAATAAATACAAATATATTT
The DNA here is from genome assembly GCA_038048925.1 of Garcialebias charrua. Taxonomy (NCBI): domain Eukaryota; kingdom Metazoa; phylum Chordata; class Actinopteri; order Cyprinodontiformes; family Rivulidae; genus Garcialebias; species Garcialebias charrua. Next base: position 30,193 of record JBBPBX010006391.1, on the reverse strand, counting down.
TCTTCTTCTAGCTTCTGCTAGCCAGGCCATGGGCTGGTGTTGGAGCGGCGGTGGGCGATCAATCTGCAGCTGCTGCTCCAGCCTGAGACGTCCACAGAGCTCACAGAGCGATTCCAGCTAGTAATTAATCCATATGAAGCCATCCTGGTCACCAGTCTTCAAAGGCCGGCTCCCGGCAGCTGGCCGGCTCCCGGCAGCTAACCTAAAATGGCGTCCGGTGTTCTACATTAATTTGTGACCGGAGACCCCCGTGACTGAACCTAAAATGGCGTCCGGTGTTCTACATTAATTTGTGACCGTGTAAACTGAAGACCTACTTCCTGCTGCCCAAGATTGCTCAAAAATGATCAGAAATGATCATTTTTATCATAATTATTATTTATAAAGCCTTTAAAACAACCACAGCTGCAACAAAGTGATGTACACATGAAATTAAGAACATTTAAACACACACAAAAAAAAAATATATATTTTTTTTTAATACAGTAATTTCATATTTTTATTAAATATGATACGTTCGTAGGTCCCGTTGTTCGTAGGTCGATGGAGTCGTAAGTAGGGGGTTTGCTGTATACCGGTATACACAGTATATATACATACGTGTGTGTGAGTTTAATTGCTATTTGGGCTACTTTAACCTAATGCTGTAAGTGAAACTAGGCATTTCTTGAGTTGCTGTAAATTATGCTATAATACATACTATACTGTCTTTCTTATTCCAGAAAAAACAGCCAACTATGACAGCCTTCATGATGGGAAAGACATCTTGCACACCACAGCCAGCAGCTTTCTTGACTAAAAGCATCCTAAACATGATCGTCACTGACATGAGGCCTCTGTCAATGGTCGAAGACAAAGGCTTCACTACGATGATCAACGCTTTTAATCCTGGTTACATTCTTCTCTCAAGGATATGAAGATATATTAACAAATGCTTATTTTTTTCCACTTCATAAAAAAGCATATTTTTGTGTACATTTATTTATTTTTATGGTATTTGACAAACATTTTTTATTTATTATTATTTGTCAACATTATGCTTACTGAATAGTAAAGTAGCAACTTGTTTTTTTGTGTAATTTGCTGTCATTCAAGTGTTCTATTTTGAAATAAATAAAGAGGTTGAAAAAATAACTCATTTAGCCGATTCATCGATGAATCGAAAAAAATAATCGGCCGATTAATCGACTATTGAAATAATCGTTAGTTGCAGCCCTACTTCAGTTTACTAGGGAGCATAAAGATTGGACTCTGGAGCAATGGAAGAAGGTCATGTGGTCTGATGAGTCCAGATTGACCCTGTTCCAGAGTGATGGATGCATCAGGATAAGAAGAGAGGCAGGTGAAGTGATGCACCCATCATGTCTAGTGTCTAGTCATCAATGCAAGATCTATCATCCGGATGGAGGGTGAAACGTTTCTATAAAAAAGAAACTGTCCAGATGACCTGACTGAGAATTATTGGATTAGTGTGTGACCTTTTCTTTTGGTGGCGACTTTTACTTGGCCAGGCAGTGTATTTAATTTTGTTAATTAAAAGGCGGGAGTTGTTGAACAGTGTCTCAACTAAAAAAAACCACACCCTACACAAGAAAAAGGTAAACATTTCTATATTCAAAATGCACATATGGCACCTAATACAGCCTCAATGATAGAATGGTAGAATATATCTTAATAAACTGTATGTATTTGGAAGAAACTCATTAAACACATCATGTTGTTGCTCACCTGTAGTTGTGTTTCAGGAAACACACTGTCCTTGTCTGGCGTTGGCGTCGGCTGCTCTATAACATCAGGTAGATCCAAGCTCACTGCCGTATCATCTGGTGGTATTACTGATGATGTCACAGTGGGAACACTGGACTTTTTGGTACCAGTGGAAACTTTTACTGTGGTTTTCTCCACAGGAACCCACTCTCCATAGGCCCCCAGTCCGTCCCCCTCCTACACAGAAGAAGTAATCATGTAAGAACTTCTCTGATTGATGAAAGCAGGGTCAACAAATAATTCCTTTTATAAAGCATGTTTTATCTTTAAATTTCAAAGTGCTACATTTCGAGAGTCACAAAAACACAATAAAATAACAATAACAAAGAATCCTGGTCTTGTGAGTCCGTTCAAACCTTCTTTCGATGTTGAGAGCCTGAAGACACGGGAAACTCTTTGGCCATTTCTGTATCACCGCGACCCGATGGACGAGCTGTCGAGTTCTGACGAGATGGGGAAAAAAACAGAGTTCATTCCACTTGAACAACAGAGTTATGTTGTTCATTAGGTTCACTCAGGTACTTTGATATCAAATGTATGTGTGTGTAAGTTACAGGAATGTTGAAGCTGATGACTTTCTGCTCTCGGATGGCTGCAGCTCCTCCAAACACCTTCCCATCATCCTCCTCGTCAGAGATGTGAGGCAGAGCAACCGGCAGCTCTCCTGTGCTATCTACGATCATCTTGCATTTCTACAAACACAATCAGAACAGTCAATACGACAAATGTTTTCCACAACACAGTTCACAAATTTTACAAACTAAAATGATGGGATTAAATTCCTGACCATTTTCATTTTTCCAAAATTCCCAATTCAAAGCAAAAGGCTACCTTGCTAATCTCATAAACTCATACTGTATTCACAGTGGAACTTGGTACAGATATCAAATGTGAAAACTAAGAAACAGTACAGCCCAGAATTTCGGAGGGAATATTCTGAGCTTGGATAAAATGGCAGTCAATGGGAGTGCCCATGTGCCAACTCGGAGGTGTTTAAGAGAAACACCACAAATATTATACTGTATCAAATATACTATTGAAAGAAGACAAAACATATACAGTTTGACGCATAAACTGTAAAATACGTGTACATATTGAGGGAATAAAAAAGAATTTGGCCAAGTTTTGGAAAGTTTAAACATCTCAAAAGTTAGTGACACCATCAAACTTTAAGTTGAACATTCTGAGGTAAAATCTTTAGAAATAATTAAACTGAGAATGTGTTCTGTTGACCGGGCGGGCGCCCTCCTTGTATAATGGTAGGGAGGAACCAGTCCAGTCATCTAAAATCCAACTTTCTGTGACATGTTAAACTTTGGATGATGTTTCTACAGTAAAGTATACTGGTAGCTGCTCTGCTATTGATAAGCACACTTGAGAGGGTTTGTCTCAGGTGTGGGTGAATTGCCAGTGTGACTTGTATCCCTGCTCTGTGGGCGGGATCCTCATTGCAAAGTGGGTGGACATCGTAACTGTAATCTGACTTCAATTTTTTAGCTTAAAGGTCCAGGTGTATCCGTGCTGTGCCATCTTCTCCGAAATCCCACTGTAAATTTGTTGTTTCTTGTGGCACCATCCAGCTCACACTGAATCCTCTGATACGCCAATGAAAACAGAAAAGGTCTGGACCTTGTCGTTGGTCCACTGCACTATTTTTTTGGTGCTTCCAAACTAAACTAGAAAGTAAAAAAACTTGAAAATCAAAGTAACTGGGCGGGTCATCCGGAGATGGAGCTTCATTGGCCAATCAACGGCTGCTACTTGCTTATGTCAGTATTGTCACCTTGGAGCAGTTCGCTTGGAACCATGAACAAGATAGTCCCTTAAACTGGGCTGAGTGGGGTGGGTACCAGCAGTGGGCAGGTCCTTAAGGCTGTTTTCCTCTAGTCTTAAGTCTGGCTTATAAGGTTGGTTTATACTTCTTGTCTTACGTCTTTTACCCCCCGTTGAGTGAAAAATGGTTGTGCAACTTCTGGCTGCACTCCCTCTGTGATCCCCCGGTGACAGCCCGTCTTGTACGTGGCCCGCAAGCAGAACTGCAAGACGCCGCGTACAAGACGGGCCGTCACCGGGGGGATCACAGCGAGAGTGCAGCCAGAAGTTGTGCAACCTTTTTTCACTCAACGGGGAGTAAAAGACGTAAGACAGAAGTATAAACCAACCTTGAGGTGTGATGAACATTGCGTAGCTTCGGTCGTTTACCATCCACTGACACTCTGTCTTGTGCACTGCCCCCAGTCAGAAATGTGTCTTGCAGTCTAGGTGGCACGCACTGGTCCGAACTTTGTAGTTGAGTTTGTTTATGTGGAAATGCATGTCAGTTTACTGAAAAATGGTCCGCTTCCAGAAGTCAGTTGTCTTCCTACATCTGAGAATGCAATTCTGAGTGAAAATAACACTCTATATATCCTGCTATCATTTTCATCTTTAAATCACTTCTTGGTCTGTTGCCTTCATACATCTCCTCCTACATGTCACTGCATGAGTGCAGCTACAGCGTGTGCTCTCAGGACATGATTACCTGCAGTGTTCCCTCAGTGAGGACTGAACTAGACAAAAGGATCTTCTCCTACTCCGCTCCTGTTTCCTGGAATATCTTGCAAAAAGATCTGAAGCTTTCCACCTTGACCCAAGTGGCTTCAAACATCTGCTAAGTTCCTGGGAAAAACCAACGCAGACATGTTCCTGTTTTTAGTTTTCTACATCACTTTACAAGCTAGCTGTTTTTGTTTCTTTTTTTAATACCATTTTCTTTTGTTCTTCTCAATTCACGGGGCGACCGTGGCACAGTGGTAAAGGCAGTCAACCCCCGATCGGAAGGTTGGAGGTTCGAATCCCGCGTCCGACCACCATATGTCGTTGTGTCCCTGGGCAAGACACTTAACCCCGAGTTGCTCCAGGTAGGTCTGGATGGCGCCTTGCAAGGCAGGCTACCACTACCGGTGTATGAATGTGTGTATAAATGGGTGGATGGTTGGTATTGTAAAGCGCTTTGGGGCTCCTCACAGGGAGCTGGAAAGCGCTATATAAATAAGCTCCATTTACCATTTATATGCTTTCTTTTATGATTGTCTACTGTTGTCATCTTACTTAGACTTAGATCCTCCCGCGGTCGAGAGCGCATTGGGCGGCAAGCTGTTTCCATTGATCTCTATCCTTGGCGATCACCTCCACCGTGCTCAGGTCGAAGCCTTGTACTTTCAGGTCTTTCTCAAAGGATCGTCTCCACGTCAGTTTGGGTCTGCCTTGCTTTCTGTTTCCTTGTGGTTTCCAGTTGAAGCAATCTTTGGTAGTCTCTGTGCTTCCATTCTCAGTACATGTCCCGCAAACTTGAGCTTCCTTAGCTTGATTGTTTGGCTCATGGGTATGGTATGTGTCCTGCAATAGACTTCTGCATTTGTAATCTGATCTAGGTATGTAATCTTCAGTATCTTTCGCAGGCATCTTTGTTGGAATGCATCCAATTTCTTGGCCATCTTTACTGACATCTTCCATGTTTCACTGGTATACAAGGCTGTGGGGATAACCACTGCCTGCAGCAGTCTGACCTTAAGATTTGTGGATATGGATTTACTTGCCCATATTGATTGCATTCTTCTGAATGTTGACGCTGCCTTACCGATGCGGGTGGTAATATCTGCATCTACGTTGCCATAGTCAGTTATGACACTTCCAAGGTAGACAAATTTCTGTACCTTCTCAGCCGATGATTGATCTATTGTTATCTGTATGTTTGGTTCTGTGTGCCCAACCTGCATAACCTTTGTTTTCCCTACGTTTATTTTCAAACCAATCCTTTTAGCATTTTCTTGTAGGGCTTGTGTCATATCTTGAAGCACTGGTTGAGTGTCTGCCAGTAGGACTATATCGTCTGCATGACTGTTGTCATCACTCTTTGTTAAAATCAGGTCTCTCTTGTGAATGAATCTCCAAGGCTCAATGGGACTAACCTGTAGAAATACAGGTTGAATGAATTGCTGGTGTTTATACGCTTAGCTTAATGTGACGTACGCTACAGTGGGAGGGTAGAGGGAAGAATTATGATGATCTATCCCCCGCCTCTTCTCGGACCATGACTGCTCCGTGAGACAATGATGCCTGGAACTACGTAATGACTGATCAGCTGGCTTACATCTAGTTGAAGAATAAATTTAAAAATGAAATAAATAAAATGTGGTGCAGAACTGATGAGTGTAGAGACAGTGGCAAAGCACCATATTTCTGAGATGAAGATCGAAACAGGGCCAGGTTTTCTCACTTGTTTCACTTAAATCCCATTATAGGGATTTTCTGGTTTAGATAGCTTTTGTTGAAAACAATTAGTGGATTTAGTTTCTACACAGTTTATGTATTTAGGCCTGGTTCTCCCGGTGGTCAGTCTCTTTTTAAAAAACTCAACAGTCCTTTAAGTAAACAGCAGACGTGTTTGCTTGAAGCTCTTACATCAGTAAATTCCTTGATGCTGATGATGTTGGCCTGTTTGGCCACTTTCTTCTTGACTTCCTCCAGAGCAGTGGAGCTGTTCTGGACACAAGCTGAAGGTGGTTTGTTACTGATGGAGGGTAGATGAAGCAGCGAGGACAGGGTGCCCATGTTAGACAGGGCTGCAGTCACCGAGGCTGGAAGGAACACAAATATACAATTATGTCACACTGTTACATACATTTAGCATAGAAATGATACAAAACTCATTTGTTGAATCATACCAGCAGTCATACTAGCCATGGCAGCATTCATGGCTATGCTGGGCAGAGCCAGGGGCAGAACTGTGGACCGGAGGCTGTCAGGGATCGGCATGCCAGCTTTCACACACATGGCAGCAGCATTGGCCTTGGCGATTTCCAACAACTGCTCTTTATCTAAGGAAACACAATGGCCATACATCAATCTGGGTTAAATATACTCTCACTGAAATCCATTGGGGCTAAGGTTAAGGCCAGGGTTAGGTTTGGAGTACAAAGTATAATATTACTTACAATATTTACATTGTACTTTTATCACTTTGATAAAAAACATTAATCTTAATGAGTCTTTTGGGAGAGGGGAGTAGTGAGGGATTAGGGGGTCTCAGATTGGCTAGGAAGTAAGAAGGGGGGTCTTTGAGGAAATACTGTGTCACAGGACTTATGCTCTTTAATTGAGACCAGACTTTTTGACAAATAGGAGCAGGTTTCGCTTTAGATGCTTCATATTTCATTGTACCCAGACCACACTCAAGCCAACCTGTGTCAGATGCCGCCTACAACGCAAGGACTAAAGAGAATCTTGTGTTTGACAGCCGATATAATGCTATTTCTTAGAAACCTTCAGTTTAAAAAAAGACCTGACGTATGCTGATGCAGCACGGTGGCGCAACTGGTAGAGCTGCTGCCTCTCAGCGAGAAGGTCCAAGGTTCACATCCCGGCCGGTCCGGGGGCCTTTCTGGGTGGAGTTTGCATGTTCTCTCCGTGCATGCGTGGGTTTTCTCCGGGTACTCCGGTTTCCTCCCACAGTCCAAAAAAACATGCTTGTTAGGCTGATTGGTGACTCTAAATTGACCCTAGGTGTGAGTGTGAGAGTGGATGGTTGTTTGGTGTGAGTGAGACAGGTCCCTCTTGTGAATGAGTCCCCGTGGCTCAACGAGGATAGCCTGTATAAATAAAGGTTGAATGAATGAATGAATGAACGTAACTTACCTAAAAAGCCGGCAAATGCAGTTAGCCAATCAGTGTTGTACCTGTACGAAAGCTTATTCTCCAGAAACGCCCACTTTTGGTCTACAGAGAACCCCTTCTTGAGAGGGCAGCGCCGGTGCTCAGAAGGAATGAACTGGGACTCCAGACAAGAGTGGGGGTAAAGTTTTCTGTCCACCATACTCAAACCTACTAAGATTGCCAATGACACATTGAATATCCAAGAGAGATTGGCAATCGTACACAAGCACAGACTTAGTGCTAAGCACAAAATATAGGGGGAAAAAAGCAAACCAGACCAAGAGCGACAGACGGACCACACACACAGGCACCATATTGAGTAAAAACCAATGAATAACGTTCTCTATCTAAGGAAGCAGCAGACTGTGTTGAATCTAGGCCCATAACAAATTTTCTTGGGCAATTGTCTAAAAAATCATTGCGATAAACGATAATATTGTTTGAAATTAGACAATAATTTGTCAATATTGTCAAATTTAGGAAGAAATGTTTGGTAATTAGTTTTGCGTTTTGTATCTTTTTTTGACCACCAGGTGGCAGTATAAGACTGAACCGAAGGATGGATAGTGAGAGAACAAGCAGCGTGTCTCTAAGAAAAATGGGAGGGAGGCCCCTTGACGTGACATGAGCTGTCTCACATCGGTTCGCCAAATGGCGGATGCTCGGTGCGGTTTGAGCTCTTTAGCATAACATTTTTCACAAAATGGTTTTGATTTTTTTTTTTTTAAATCAGTAAACAAGTTCTCAGCTTCTTTTTGCAGAGAAAAACAACTTTTTGACACGGGTTTCAACTGTGAATTTTGGAGCTTCAACAAGAAGGAGGTTTTTTCCCCGAGGTCGGATCGTAGCTTAACTTCTCAGCTTAGCTGCTTTTAACGATCCAAAAACGCGATGTTGGACGATTAAAACAGGTTTTTATCACGTTCTGCTGACAAAGTGTGTTGAACCCATATGCAGGGGAATGATAGGAGGCGCAAGGAAAATCCAAAGACTTTATTTACTACAACAAAACAAAGCTAAGGCTGGCAGGTGCAGCAAAAATACTAAACTACCAAGAGCTGAGACTGGGAACTAGAGACTGAGACTAGAGACGGAGGGCAGAAACATTACACCATTCAAGGACAATCCTGAGACAAATGACAAGACGGAGGGAAGCTGAATATATACACACAGACAAGACAGGACGTAATTACAAACACCTGGGAACAATTAACTAGGGACACAGAACAGGACTAGGAAACTAGTTAAACCTGGGACATGGAGAAAAAACTAAACTGAAACCAAGAGCAAAACTAGACTAAACAAAGAATAAACTAAACTGAAACCAGGAGCAGAACTAGACTAAACAAAGAGCACAAGGAATAATTAAACTAGAGCACAGGAGGCAGGACTAGAGGACTAAACTAGGGATGCACCGATAAATCGGCTGGCCGATCNTTTGGAAAAAACAAATTACTCTAAAACCTTATCAGTTTATCATTGTACCCACATAATTCATCTAATTGTGGTTTAAAAGAAAAACAGTAGTGTAAAGTGTAAAACTGGTGCAATATTTTGCCATATATGAGATATTTTCTGACTGTGGCCAAGTTTTGAAAGTTGACTTTAGGCATTTTTTACCTGTTTTGGAACATATTCAATATAGCCCAGTCATGCATCCTTTCTATCATTTTGAAAGATGCAACCAAGATGACTGACAAGATAACCAATTTTACTAATTTCAGTCTATATTGAAACATTAAGGGTAAAAGTTGAAATATGTAATGGTCAAACCAGAAGAGATTAATTATTTCTAGTATTTGCAGAGGGTAAACACAGCTTGGCAAGGGTAGCCTATCACCTACCCAGCCAAAAGTGTCATGAAACAGGTCCAGCGCCTGCCAGCTCCAGCAACTACTGTTGACCTTCACTTCTGAATTTATGAAAAAGCTATTTTTTTCCTAATTTTAACATGAATAGCATTTTAATTACTCATAAAATAATACAATAGAGTCAATTCTGTTTTTTGGTACCAAGGTGAATATTAACCAAAACATGTTTAAAGGCCAGAAGAGTAATATTTCTTAGTAACAGAGCATCTTGGATGTTTAGTTTTCACTTCATGAAGCAATTTAATCAATTTCACATTAACTTGCTAGACACATCCATGTCAGTTATATAAGCAAAACTTTTAAGACTGTCTTCAGTGGGTGCATTGTTTCCTTTTACTGGCCTTTTTTTTTAGTGTTGCTGTAAACTAAACTATTTACTAAAAAAGCTTGAGTTCAGAAAAGATGCTGGGATTTATGCTGATTTTGAGTTTGACATTTGAACCTAAAAAATAGCCTTTCTATCTGTGTTCCTTGACTTTTAGGTTGTATATTAACACAACAACAATCTGAAATTTTACTTTTCTTACTTGTGGCTATTCTAGCTCAGTTATTGTTGATGTTGAAAATATATATCCTGGAATTTGCTGAAATAGTTTAACTCATTAACACTTAAGTTTTAAATAAAGAGAGGAAAACGTCTAAAAACCTAAACATTATTTGAAAATGGTTTCTCAAAACTGGACTTTTTTTTTAAAGCTAAAGAAAATATCACTGTATACTAGAACAAAATGTAAATATAATACTGGAAGTAGAAGTCTTTCAAGAATGTTATCTTTTAGCTTTTATTGGAATACTAATGTGTAGGTTAATGCGTTTTCTAAAATAAAAAATATTTATGGATATATTATAATAATAATAATAATAATAATAATAATAATAATAATAATAATAATAATAATAATGAATCCAATTTATAACGCACTTTTCATTAATGAAAATCTCAAAGTGCTGTGGGTGGTATAGTGTATAATTAATGTTGTCTTCATTTTACATGGTACTTGTTTTAGTTGGTTGAATTCAAATTAAATCATTGCACAGATCAGCCATTACATTAGAACACACCTACCATCCGAGTGTGGTCAGTGAGTGAAAAAAGTACTTCAGATTTACATCTAAAAGGGAACATGAGTTTTGGTGCATAACTTTCAGTTTCTCCATCTGCCTGTGTGTGTGGCAATTCTGACAAAACTACACTGTGAAAGTGTAGAGATATAGCAGTCTCACAGTGGTCTCACAGTGGGTGAACTTCGAGAGAAGTTTATGTCTGGGCGCCGTGACCCATGGAACAATGGTCGGCCCCAACAGGTACCCCCGAGAAGCGGCCCTCCTGCCCTTGCACCTCGAGCTGCACATTTCGAGACATGCAAAGAGTCACACCAGCTCCAGATTAAGGAAACAACACCTCCGCGCTCGGAAGAGACAGAGGAAGTAAGTAGTTTGTTAAATGATTTGAATGTTACAGCAGATGACCAAGCTGACACAATGTGTGGCGTTATCCTTGATAATAACACAAACAACGTTGTTCAACCTGGTGAGGCGACGCGCAGCACTGCCTTTTGCAACAACTCAGTGCACACAGTTGACAACAACAATGTCAACACTGACAAGGATGCTGACAGCAAACAAATTGCTGATGATCAGCGTCCTGAAAGTCCAGATGCTGATAGCAAACATATTGCTGATAATCAACATCCTGAAGGTCATGAGGCAGACAGCCATCATGATGCTGACAGCAACGAAGTTTGCACAGACGGAGGTACACGTAAACAGAAGCGTGTGCTTAAACCTAGACGGTTTCTGTGTAACTTTATCAAAAGGGGGGTGGCTAAGAAAGCTTACCTGCCACTCACACTGGAAGGGGTCCTCGCGCGAAAAGCACTCCTGGTTTGCAGTTCCGACGTGTCTATCATGTCAGCCGAACTGTTTGAGGAGCTAAGGACCGCCGCTAACAGTGTTGACAGGCAAATACCCTTTGTGAAATACACTTTTAGTGAGCAACAGGGCCTTGCAAAGACAAGGACAACCCTAACGGCTATGGTTCACATGCAGATTGGCAAGATGTCACTATACCACCCGGTATTTGTGTCTAAACTTGACTCTCTCCAATTTTTGGTCGGCCAAGATTTTATTAATCGTTTCGACGCGATTATAAATTATGGTGATCAGACATTGTGGGCCACAGTGAGCGATCCACTGCCGTTCGAGGTGCCTCCACAAGGTCACTGTCTGACAGCAGGTACCGCTGAGGTCACAAGGGAATCCCCAACCGTGACCACAAGCCCGGTAAGTGATCCTTCAAATACAGGTGAGACAGAGGGGACTCAACAATTGGACCAGACTCTGGCCCAACACGAGAACCTCCTCTGTGAGCTGACACATGCAGCACTCACTGAACACTACCTACCACAGGTAGAAGACAGTGTGGAGATCCAAGGAACACACACCAAAGAGGCTATACTGTCCTATGGGACAGGTAATTCAGCTATCAGCCAATTTTTCAATGAAACCTTAGTTCAAGGACATCTGAGTCCAGAAAATGACAGTCTACCAAACGCTGACAGTCACTTGGACATCGGTGTTACTGATTTCGTGTACCCCTCCTCAAACAAAAGGGGGGAAAGCTTACACTTCCTACCACAGGTGGAAGAAGGTGTGGATATCCAGGGATCCCACACCAAAGACGCTGTGCTGTCCCGTGGGACAGGTAATTCGTCAGACAGCCAAGCTTTCAGTTGAATCTTGGTTCAAGGACATCTGAGTCCAGAAAGTGACAGTCTACCAGACACTGACAGTCACTTGGACATCATTGTTACAGATTTTGAGGACCCCTCCTCAAACAAAAGGGGGACGAGCTCCCACTTCCTACCACAGGTAGAGGAAAGTGTGGAGATCCAGGGATCCCACACCAAAGATGCTGTACTGTCCTCTGGGACAGGTAATTCGGCCATCAGCCAAGCTTTCGATGAAACCTTGGTTCAGGAGCATTTGAATCTAGAACTACTCAGAAATGACATAGTTCTTACAGACTCAAAGAGCACCTCTTCAGACATGAAGTGGGAAGACACACATCACAACGACAGTGACACGTCGCAGTCTGACCAGTCAGACACACCTGCGACTGCGCCGACAGTTGTGACACAACTGAATTACGCAGAAAGAGGTAAACGTACAGAGATACGTTGGCCGAAACCTATAAGGTTCCTGTACAAGGCTCCCAATAAACTGTGCAAACAGCTTAAACTAAACAAAGGCATCCTAACTCATGCCCATGGACGGACGTCCACACCTGTGTGCGTGGTCCCCCATGACCACAGGGGGGTGATGTTAGGTCATGCCCATGTCAAGGACAAAGATTTCAATAACCCCACAAATGACAAAGTTCTCGCAAACTCACAGACTTCATGGGAAAATAAGGTCGTCCAAGCACAGGATAGTAAATAAACTAAACAGTTTAAACTATACTAGTTGCGAAAAGAAACCGTTCCAACTAGAACTTAGAAACGCTAAGCATAAAACCCACAACAAAAAACTAACCTTAACAACCGTTTAAATCTGCAGGATTTAATTGACATCGGTTATAAAGCTAAGAACTGTTTTTCTTGTGTGTGACACGTTGGAATCTGACGACCAGAGTGAGTTTGACGTAGTGAAACGTTGTTTTTAGTTGCTTAATTGCTACTTTTGTGTTATTGAAGTTGTTATTGTTTTCTGAACACTCCCAGCCAAAAGAGGTTTTGATTGTTGTTAGTTGAAGACTTAAATGGATTTAACTATGCCAACATGCTGTTCATTTTGTTAAAGATCTCAATCTTTGAAGAGTCATTGTAGATTAATACTACTTAAGGTACTATAATCTACACTGATCTCCCAATCATTTAGGTAGGACCGATTCGATCGTTTCTATTCTAGATCTATTCATTTTGATGAGTCTCGCCATAGACTTCAAAATTTATAGGGAATACCAAATCTTGCGTCGTTCGTCTAAAAGACAACAGACATTTAGACCAAACTAGATTTCATTTTTTATTTTAGTTTAACCTAAACTAAGTAATGAATGGAGGAATAGTTTGAAAGAAGAGGCCTTCGTTACAGAAGCCCTCCAAAAACTCTATAGGTATAGATCCCTATATCTGATTTTTACAGCATTGATCCACCCCTTAATTGGTAATTTTAGCTGATCTAATCCATGATAGCTTACATACCAGGTGCATATAGGTAGGGCCTAATGTAGAATCCCTGTCATAAGCCCACCTAAAACCACATAATTGCATGACACATTGAACCAGGGTGGCACCGACTGGAAGCCATCCAGCCCGCAACCTTCGATGTGGGGACCTGCTACTCCAACGTTGGTCTTCAACCTTCATCCAAGGGCCGCCTCCTCTGCTTCAATCGAGGGATCCCCTCTACATGCTGATTAAAACCATTGTTGCTGATGAAATCAACAACTCTAATCGTTATGGAATTACCGCTTTGGATTATAAGACTTTGTTTTCCAAGGGATCACAGACTCAGTTTTCCATGGGTTGACAGACTGTTTTCCAAAGGATTGAAAGCTTACCGCAATGGGATTACTTACAAACAGTATGGAATTTCCAAAAAAACATTATGGGAGTATAATTTTGAACTTTTTTTTTCCACTTGCTGGATTACATAGAGGTCAGAGACATTCGGGCGGCCGTGGTGTAGTGGTAATGGCAGTCGTCTCCCGATCGGAAAGTTGGCGGTTCGACTCCCGGGACCCGCACCATGTGTCGTTGTGTCCTTGGGCAAGACACTTAACCCTGAGTTGCTCCCGGTAGGACTGGAAAGCACCTTGCATGGTAGTCTGCCGCCACCGGTTTATGAATGTGTGTAGCATTCAATATATGTGTAGCACTTTGAGATTTTCAGTAATGAAAAGTGCGTTATAAATTGAATTAATTATTATTATTATTATTATTCGGTGGTATCCTTTCATGTTGGAACTCATCTCCAAGGACAGGCGATTATTACCAAAAAGGAGGACTGTAGAGATATAGCACCCTCATGTCCGTATTGGAGTTAAACCTTTTCACATCTTGCTGAAACTCTGAGTGTTACACTTTCTTGGAACTCTCAAGGAGACAAGTGGACACTATTTTTGTTATAATTATTTTGAATTAATGGACACCAATTAATCAGATTGAACTTTCTCTTTAATGTGTGTTAATTCAAAATTGATCAATAGTATATTTTTGTCATTTAATGATGATCTGTTACTTGCATGAGTTTGACCTTCTGCTGGTTTATTCTTCATTACAAGTGTGCTCTGAATCTGGGACACGAGTCATGTTAAAGCTGTTACTTCCTTCTCTGTTTTATCTTTCAAGGTAGACATAATTCTCACTTCACAGGCCAGTCCATCTGGCCTCTTATGTAAACAAGTTTTCCTGTTGTCCGTCAGAGACTTTCTGCCTATGGGAATCAAAATTCCATCTCTTATTTTGTTAAGCCAGCCAGTAGTCATTGAGGAGGTGGGAAGACCCCGCCTCCCATATAAAGGGACACTTACGTTTTGACTTTAGTGTCGAAGGGGAGAACTTTCTAACAACTGGTTTTCTCCTCTGGAAAAAGCTGGAAACATTCTGGTCATTGTGTCAATTAGACCCACGTCTCAGCTGGAGTCACGGCAAAGCATCGCTGTGTCTCAACAACACTCATTTCTGAAAGAATTTGTTTTCTGAAGTTTTACTTTGAAAGTCAGTCAGGAGCTGGCTCTGTTCCTGCCGGAAAAAGCGCTCTTCTGCTCGTCTGTCAGCAATACACGCGCGGAAGTCAACTGGACGTCAAACTGGACAACACAGTCCGTTGGTGTCCACAAAACTTTGTTGCTCTTATCTCCAGAGAAGTATCTTCACCAGGTAACGAGGCGTTGATTGTATGCTGCACGGGTAAGAAGTCTAGCTGGATCTGTTCTGGAAAGTGTCACCCTGTCTTTTCAAAATAATTAACTTCCGTTAACTTAGCTTTCATTCCTCCTATTTCTTCTTTTTCCCTAAGCCAGTAAACTTCAAGTAAATGTGCCAACAGAAAAGTTTCTAACTGTCTGTTTGTTTTTAATTTGAATTCTTGTCAACGTAGTTTAGTAAATCAGAGCTAATATCGATACAAATGTTTAATGTACTTTTCATGATTGTTTCAATAAAAGGTCTATCTTTTGGTAGATCAACATAAGTTGAAGTCCCTCGTGAAATTACATTTTGTCTAGTCACAGTCAAAGCAATGTAATACCGGAAAAAGGGTGAACTCGCGAATGAATTTGGGTCAGATCAAGTCTGCTCCAACTTCTCTAAAATATAGGTAAGTCAGTAAACTGACCAATAAGTCCTATATTACTACATTAGCAAAGCTTTGTAGGTTCTATAACTACACTAAATATTTTGGGGAATTTTTTTCTTTTAATTTCTCTATAGGGAAAAATATTGTGATGGTCTTACACCTGTCAAAATAGTCCCCCACTTCTTGCATAGTGACTGCTGTATCTGGGCACCAATGACCCCCGTGATGCAAACAGGAAGAAGCGAGTAAATATAATGGATGGCTGGATGGATGGATGGATGGATGGATGGAAAACTACTTTAATATGCAAAGGCAACAACAAATGTCTAAATTGCCCATTTTATGCAAGTAGGTATGTTGACATACAAAGTACATTGCTCCAATGAACACTGGGACTTATGTCACTTTGACTCTCCACAACTCTATATGAACTTTTAACTCTTGGTATTTATTGAGCTTCTCATGTTCCTTATTTCTGATGTTACAGTCACTTGGAATTGCTACATTTTCCACCACTGTCTTCTTCTCTTGCTTGTCGACCACCACAATGTCCAATTGGCTAGCCATCACCTGTTTGTGGAAGTTCTACAGCAGGGGTGCTCACACTTTTTCAGCATGCGAGCTACTTATAAAAAAACCAAGTCAAAAAGATCTACCCAATACAAAAATGCAAAACATATAATTATCTTCAAATGTATTAAGGATTCTTTTTATGTACAATGTACCTATGTTGATGTACCTTGCATAACTGAATAAGCCAATATTGCACAACACATGTAATAAATCAGGGGTCACCAACCCGTAGGGACCAAATGGGGTGATGGTGACAGCAATATAGATTTTTTTAAATTTATTTAAAAAAAGATGGTAGAAACTGATCCCCACCCCCTTCTTTATAAGAATCTGGTCTTTTACTTTAATTAATAAATGTTAAAAAATCATTAGATATTTTTTTAACTTTATAATGTCATCTCTAAAAAAAACTCCAGCAAATCTAAAGTGGTCCACAGGCCACCAGTTGATAACCACAGCTGTAGCAGGTTGTTATGGCTCCGGACACGTTTAATTTAGTGAACAAAGGCATAAAAATGGCTCTTTTGGTACGGAGATTTACAGCGGTGTATTTTACAGACTGTCCCTGAACGCAGCGCGAAAGTGTGTTTTGCAAACGCTCGCGCTGCGGGACAGGGAAACGTGCAGAGAACAGAGAGTAGTCAAGGAGGTTATGCTGTATGAAAAGTGTCTCGTATGATTTTAATAATAAAGCCACGTCAACTCCCAACCAGTATGTTTAAGCGTGCAGAGAAACATCACAGCGTCACTCACCCGGAAGATGGTGGGGGCGTTTCGCTTTGAAGTTGCTGCTGTCCGAACAGGGATTTTAGTTCCTCCACCTTTCTCTTTCTCACCTGGCTTTTGGGTGGGAAGTCCATGTCGTATTTTCCATGAACAGTCCGAAATCTGATTGTTTTAGCTTGGTATGTTTCGCTGCGTTTCACCTTCGCGCCGTTGTTTTCAGAAACTGCATGCGTAATGACCTAAAGCTCTCATCTGATTGGTTGCCGTGTATGTCAATCAAGTGATGGGAGGATACAACTCAAGATTCAGTTGTCATCTGATTGGTTGCCCTGTATGTCAATCAAGTAACGGGATGTTTGATTGGCTGACAATTTTTTTAATGTCACGCTGCGGGAAAAAAAAAAAAAATAATAATGTCACGCTGCGATCGACCAGTAATGCCTCCGCGATCGACCGGTCGATCGCGATCGACGTAATGAGCAGGTCTGTTCTACAGTATGTTAGTGATTCCATTCTCCATCACCTTTGGTCATCTCCCACTTTGACTGTGGGACTGCCAGTCCATAATTTACTCAGATGTTCCTGTATATTAATTCCATCCAACTGGTTATGGCATTCCATGTATGCTTTGCCTGCTTGGATCTTACACCCTGCTATTATGTGTTGGACAGTCTCAAGGGCATCTTTTGACAACCTGTGTCTAGGGTCTTGTCTGGTATGGTAGACCGCACCCTATATTGCACTTGTGCATAGGACCTCTTCTTGTGCTGCCATGATTAGTTCCTCTGTGCTGTTATTCAGCCCAGTCCTCACTAGCCACTGGCAGTATTTGTATTATTATAATATTATTATATATGTTAGCCACTTTCTCAATCTTGGAAGTGGAATCTTGGATCTATCCATCCATCCATCCCTTATCTTTAACCGCTTCTTCCTTTTCATGTTACAGGGTTCACTGGTGCCCATATCCAGCAGTTATTTTGCGAGAGGCTATATATACACTGGACAGGTTGCAAATCCATCACAGGGCCACATAGAGACAAATGAAACAAACAGCCATTCACAGTCTCACTCACGTGCAAAATTTAGTTACCAATCAGCCTAAGATGCATGTTTTTGGTCAATGGCAGGAAACCTGAGCACACCGACAAAACATACGTATGCATAGAAAGAAAATGCAACCTCCACCCAGAAAGGTTCCCAGCCTCAATCCAGGAACCTTCTTGCTGAGGAGCAACAGCTCTGAGACATATTGTATACCACATCTGATGTTTAGTATCAAAAGAGTCAAAAGAAAAATATGAAATTTATGTCCTGTTGAACAAAACACTTCAAGTCCAGACTGAGTTTCTTCTTCAGGTCTTGGTGGGATTTAAGGACAGACTGAGGCAAGATCGGGCATTGAATCCAACCAACTGCTATTATGCCTCTGAGCTGCCAATGAAAGTAGGGACAAAGTCATAATGGTAGATGGATTTGTGGCTTGGTTGTATTTAAAGAGCAACCAGGAAAAAGGGATAATCTTTGGGGTCATATTGTAGAACTGTTTTGTGAAAGAGGCTTTCAAGCTTGTAAATTTCTCTATTGTTGTAATTGGCACCAAACGCCATTACTGTGCATGTTCCAAATAACATTTATAGTTCACACTAACCAACAATAAAAAAAAAAATCAATTTCTGAAAATATAGCAAGTTTTGCCAAAAAATAAAAGTCAGTGTAAACCAGGTAAAATGACAAAGCCCCAGGCTTTTTCTCAGTTTGGTGCTGAATAACTGCTTGGCCTGAACAGAGCTCGTCAACCTTTACTCTTGAATCTTTTATACTCATCCTTTTGGACTAAATGTTAAAGTATCTCATACAGTAATGGTGTCATGTTCGGAAATTGCACTCAAAGTGGATTCTAAAGATGTGTCTAGTGAATCCAGCTTTCACTTGAAATGGTAAAAATAAATCCATAAGCTCACATAGACCTTTTTACATTACACTAGTATGCCTATTGGGTTTGACACACGTTCTCCTGCTGTTCCCGGTTAGTCTCTGTCAATTCTCTTTTGCTACCAGCCAAATAAATTCCACACTCATTATACCAGACCAACAGATTTTTGGAGCAAATCTTACCACTCATGATTGGATGTGGGAAAAAAAGGATTTTGGAAATTCACTGGCATAATTTTTTTTTAAAGCATAACTTGCTGCTTTCTCGGATTCTCAACGTTTCTCGCTCAATTTCTCCTGCCTTCCTTTAACTTTCTCTCACCCACTCGCTGACGTTCATCCTCCTCCGAGCATCAGATGAGTGTGGTGGTCTAATTGCTTTCTTCAGGGAGAGAATTAGCTTGAGCTGTCCTGAGTGCTCAGGCCTAATGCATAAAGAACAGGCAGCTTGGGCCTAAAGTGGAGACAGGAGAATCACAGAGAATCACATTCTTCCATTAGCCGCCAAGTCACACTTTAAATCATCAAGTGGTCATTCTTTCATAGGTGA
This sequence comes from Garcialebias charrua, assembly GCA_038048925.1. NCBI lineage: Eukaryota > Metazoa > Chordata > Actinopteri > Cyprinodontiformes > Rivulidae > Garcialebias > Garcialebias charrua. The sequence goes on along the minus strand of JBBPBX010006391.1, from coordinate 10,777 downwards.
ACAACTGAATCTTTGATTTTAGTTTTTAGTAGACAAGTGTTAATCAAAAAGCCAGAAGTAAAAAAAAAAAAAAAAAAAAAATAAATGGACGTTTAATTCCTATTGTCATACTAAAATGAATGAGGTAATGTAAAAAAAAAATAATCACATTTTGCTTTCAGCCTTATTTATAAATTATACAATAACACACTTAATCTAATTAAGTCTCAAATAAGGACTATTCCCCAAGATTTTTATTTATTTATTCATACAAAACTCCAACACAAACACATTACTGTAATTTTCACTGTACAAGTCGTAGATTTTTTTGTGTGCAAAAATTAGCATGCCTGCAACTTGTGTTTTTTCCCATAATTACAACACTATTTTTTGCTGAGATCTGACGATTTCATTCATTCTGACATGGAAAATATTGAACACTAACATTTTCAGCCACTAGAGGGCCCTCGACTAATATGGCAAACCTAGTGTCATAAATAGGTAAAAGTGGCTATTAATGAGACACTTGGCTTGCCATACGCAAAATGGTCTTGCCCCGCCCTATCTGTCCGAGTTGCTGCAGCCATACGCACCCTCTCGATCCCTCAGGTCATGTGATCAGCTGCTCCTGAGTGTCCCAAAGACAAAACGCAAGCTCAGAGGAGACCGTGCTTTTGCTGTGGCAGCTCCTAAACTGTGGAACAACCTTCCCTTGAACATCAGACAGGCCTCTTCCCTGTCTGTTTTTAAATCTCTTCTTAAAACCCATCTCTTCTCCCTGGCCTATGACACCATCTGCGATGTTGACTTTTAATAATTTTAGTCGCTTGTTTTATCTGAGTGTATGATTCCACAACTTTTATTATGTGACTTTTATTTATTTTAATTATTTTATTACCTGATTGTGATTGTTTTGTTGTGTGTACAGCACTTTGGTCCTGTAGGTGTTTAAAGTGCTCTATAAATAAAGCTGGTATGGTATGGTATGGTATACCAAGCCACCTTTATTTCGCTCCATAACTCCTGGAGCAAACGTCAAATTTGCTGCATTTTGCTGCACCGCCTAGGCGAAATGCAGCTGATTTGGCCATTAAAGTGCATTTCTAAAGGAAAGTTCAACTGAGACACATCTTTACTATAATTTTGAGCAAATAAACAATAGTTTTTAGGTGGTTATCTTGGTGAATTTTGAAAAAATGCACAGCAAGTCATCCCTCTGCATGCTTCTGCAAATTGGCTTTTGAAATGCTGCTGATTTGACAGTCAAAGTGCATTTAAAAAAGTTCAACTGAGACACACCTTTGCTATAGGCCCTGTTTACACGGACACTGTGTGGGAGCAACGGAACTTTTGGGTATGTTAATTAGGTTAAAAGTTTTACGTTGACATGGGCGAATTCTGTGGATACGACTCTCTCCCCCCCACCCCCGTCCTCATGACTTTACTGTAGTTACCATGCTGGGCCATTAGATGGCGCTGTGATTTTTGGAACCTTCACTACTGCGCATGCGTGCTGCCTGAGGTAAACAGAGCAGACGAGGCAGCCTGTTTTCCTCTCTGGCTAAAAGTTCAGCTACTACAAGTTGTTGTCAACAAGTTAACAACAAGTTAAAGCTGGAATTTGGATAAGAGTCAACAGATTTGACACCAAGTGGGACCGCTTCATCTAACAAGCTGCACACCAGTTGCTGACTGGACCGGAACCGCGTCAACATGTCTGACTTTAGTCCGTGAGAATCAGCTGATTTCCAGCAGCGCTACAAGGTAAACAATGTTCTTAATAATGTTTCCTTGTGTTTAGTTCGATCACAGAACAACCAACTGAGGTTTTATTTTTATTTTTTTCCTGCGAGGTCGAAGCTGTCGTTCCACGAAGCGAACCGGTTCGGATCTGGGTCCAGTTTCCACCAGGATGAAAACAACAGAGTCCAGTTCATTAAAGTTCGGTTAACGTGTTTTTAAAAGTGTTCAATTTAATTCTCAGTGTTTGTGACATGAGTTTGTGGTGTTGAATAAACAAATAAATTAAAAATCAACCTGGTGTCTTCATTTTCAGCAGCATGTTAGGCATGACGTAACGAGTCCAGATAGCTTCATTTAGCTCAGATAAATTTAAATATCTCCCACGCTAACATAAATACTGTTTATTATTGTTAAACTGTTAATATATAGCACATTTAGTATGTTATAGTGCAGCGTGACACGTGAAATGTCCGACTGCCTCGTTAACAGCGACAACTGGATCCAGGCAGCTGGCTCTCTTCCAACACAGATGCAGGTAAGGTGTAGAATAATTAAATATGAGAATCAAAATATATTCCATCAGCTATAGTTCAGAAAGTGGTGCGTGTGTCCACTGTCCAGTCCACCGCCATTGTTAAAATGCCGGCTGTCTGCGCGTGCGTGCTGCGTGCATGTGTTCAAACAAAAGCTCCGCGGGAGATGTTTACATTATCAACGGGGGGTCAGCGAAAAAGTTCCACCTTGAGAGCAGGATCAGAAAAGTATCGGAGTCAAAGAGGGGGGCCAGCAGCGTCGTGTAAGCGATAAGCAAAGTCGCAAAGAGAAAGTAGCGGTTACATTCAAAATACGCGCCGTGTAAACTGGCCTACAGTTTAGAGCAAACAAATAATTGTTTTTAAGTGTTAATCTTGTTAAATCTTGTTAAAGTCCTCCCATGCATGCTCCACTGCTGCCATTTGGCAGTCAATCGATTTTTGGCACAACAGCCCACATTTCTGGGTGGTCAGCGGTGACGCATATCAAATGTGACTTGACAGCGTTGATGCATAATAGACTTATGTGGTGAAGCGACGTATCATGATTTTTCCACTTTATTAGTCTTTTTTGGATGGATGCAACTAATACGCCGGTGCAACTTTTATGGCAGCAAGACAGTAACTTAAACAAAACCTGTTGTGATTGTCTGATTTTATTGGAAATTGCCAGTGGAGTGATTGTACCAAGGTTTCCAGATTAAATTTAGAATCCCAAGCTGCCATTGTGTGTATGATTTTGTGAGTGTGTGTGGACTAGAGGAGCAACTCTAAGGACTGGTATAGTCTAAAGAGAACAGAGATGTTTGTTTTTAATAACATGCCAGAGCACAGGGATGTGCAAGGGGGAAGAAGGATGAAGGGTGAATAAATAACTTGAGCACACAGAACACCTGCCTCCATCATGCTGGACCCTGAGCTTTACAAAATGGACCCATCAATATCCGGACTCATAACACCAGTCATATTCTGGAGCGGCAGTTGGGATTTGACATCTGCCCATTCATTCCCCGTGATGCCTCATTATGTTTCCACTTAGACCAAAAGTTTTGGCTCTTTAGATTCCTGGAGCATTACAAAAATAGATATAAAAAGGGGGCAGTTTGCAGTGAAAGAGCAGACATTGATACACATAATTTGAGTGCATAATATTCCCAAGTTGATGCTCATTAATGGTTGAAATAAAGGGGTTTTCCTACAGTTACTGATCACATTATTCATAGTATCTTTCAAGTGCTATTTTAATTAATAGAGTCATACTTTAAAGTTTTACATTCTTAACATTAACTATCCAACACAAAACGTGCTGAAATATTTTTAAATTAGCTCAGAATGAAGTAGGTGTAAGTGAAATGGGTCTTCATGACCCATTAATGTACATATTAAATGGCACTGGCAAAGCATGTTTTTTGTCTGTAATATTTCACTGTATTTATTTCAGTACAGTTAAGTTTATCATGTGGGCAAATATGTGATGTTCCAGTGTCTTTGGCTCTCATTGACATTTTTTTACAGCTATATACACAGTTCCTCAGAATGCTTCACGTCTGTCAATATTAGTTCAATTGTCGGCTGATTATTATAAATGTATTCTTTGAGGTTAAGATGGAAACATCTAACATTCTCACTCCCAATAGCAGCATTTCCAATAAAATGTATTTATGCAAAGGCAGGTTTTACTTTCTGAATCTCTTGGTCTAGCTTTTCATTACATACATAAAATTCACTGTGCCTATATCCTCCTCATGGGAGTTTTAATGCACTGGAGTATAGCCTAATGTACATTTAGAATTTAATAACAGTGAAGAGCCCAGACAACTTAAATAAAAACATTCTGCATTGTAACCTTTTATAGATTGACTGATGAAAATTAGGATTGTTCCACTCAGACGACGGTCTATATCATGTGTATCTCAACAGACTAAAAATGGTTTAATAACTTATAGTTAAGTAACCATCCAATGACCTTATACCTCAGCAATAAAGAAATAGCCAAAGAATAAATGTCTTAAAGACCAAGAAGCAGCAGGTTAAAATTTTCAACATACTGTAGGTCATGACAATCTATGATATACAATATAAGCAGCCAATGATCCATTGCTTTTGAAATATAGAACAAACATAAACTGAAGCCCTATTTAGACTCATAATCTTACAAAAATGGATTGTTTTGTAATTAGAACGGCATAATTAATGCATCTTGATTTCCTTACAAAACTTGACTCATTGGCTTCTTTGCAATCTGAGGGAGTTCTGCTCTGCCAGCTCTTGCAGACGGACTCTAGTCAGCAGCACCTGAGGACCATCAGCTTGATGAGCAAGAGGAGCATATAAAGCTGCAGAGGACATCCAGTCAGTGCTGGAGCATTATCTGCCAATGGTAGTTCTGTTCTAGCCTTTTACTTGTGAGTAAAACTATAACATTAACACTCTGATGCATGCTCATGCATGCTCATACTGTTTACATTTACACTACTTTTATATTTTCACCACTGCTGGTGGTTGCCAACAACAAACCATGTCCAGAGGACCAGACTTAGCTTTTTTAGATATAACATTAACAGACTTTTTGTATTTCTCAGTGCTTCTAGTGTGAAACTGTCCTCCAGTCCCCTGGATTCTCCCCTGTGGACCTCAAGCTCTCATGTGCTTCATCAGCTACATCCATGCCCTTTTACCACTTGCCTGCTTCCTGCCTGGAACCATTGGGTCAGCTCTCCCCCACAACTAATTCACATCTCTACCGAAAGGGCAGCAACAACATTATCATCCCTGCCATCAGACCATTAACCCTTCTCCTTGCTCTTCAGGATTCCAGTTCTCTCCCTGGCACATGTGATGACCTACCACCTTGTAAATAAACACTAAACTTTATTCTGAGTCTTGGTATCTGTTCTCCTTGGTCAGTGTTGTAATGTAACAAAGTAAAAATACTTTGTTACTGTACTTAAGTAGAATTTCAAAATCAAAGTCAACTTTATTGTCAGAACTGCAATATGTACAGGACATACACAGGATTGAAATTGCGTTTCTCTCAGTCCCTCGGTGCAACAGTAACCATTTAAACACTAAAACACTGAAACATTTAATAAACATAAGCATAAAATAGTAAAAGTGTAACATTGTCCTGAGTTTTTGCATAGTAGTATAAAAGTATGAAAATTTACACCAACACTAAAACTAAAACACTAAACATTTAATGAACATAAGCATAAAATTAAATAATAAAAGTGTAATACTGTCCTGAGTTTTTGCATAGTAGTATAAAAAATATAAAAAGTATATCTATAAAATAAACTGAAGGTTCTAGCATTGACATTTGCAAAGAGTGGCAAAGCAGCATATGAGTTAATGTACACAGTATATGTATGAGGTAGTTGATGTTGGTATAGAGGCAAAAGTGGCATATGCAGTAAGGCACATTGGGCATCCTTAAATAAGGCTGGTCAGAGAATACTGTATATGTATCAGCAGTGGTGTAGATATAAAAGTAGTGTAAATGTAAACAGTAGTAATAAATGTAAACAGTAGTAATAAATGTAAACAGTAGTAATAAATGTAAACAGTATTAATAAATGTAAACATTGAATGTAAACAGTAGTATGTAAACAGTGAATGTAAACAGTAGTATGACTATAGGCAGTGATGTAATACAAACATTAGTGCAAATATGAGAAGTAGTGCAAACTGAATGAGCACATGACCGAGAGTTTAGTGAATAACCCGTTTGATGACACAGAGTCTAGTGTTAAAATCTTTGTGTTGTGTGGTAATGTGTGAGAAAGTTTTTTGTGTTAAGGCAGTTCAAATGGGAGGGGAGGCAGAGCAGGCAGAGTGTTTAGCATCCTGACTGCCTGATGAACAGAGCTGTCTCTCAGTCTGCTGGTTCGAGCCTGGAGACTCCTCAGTCTCCTCCCTGATGGCAGCAGTCTGAAGCAGCTGTGTAGTGGGTGTGTGGGATCACCTGCCATGCAGAGGGCTTTCCGAGTGAGGCGGTTGCTGTGTAAGTCCTGCAGTGAGGGGAAGGAGGTGCCGACGATCTTCTCAGCTGCTCTCACGATGCGCTGGAGGCTCTTGCGGCAGGATGCAGTACATGCACCAAACCACACAGTGATGCAGCTGGTCAGGACACTTTCTATGGCACCTCTGTAGAAGGTGCACATGATGGGGGTTGAAGCTCCAGCCCTTTTCAGCTTGCGGAGAAAGTAGAGACGCTGGTGAGCCTTCTTTGCCAGTGATGCAGTGTTCCTGCTCCAGGACAGGTCCTTTGAGACGTGCACTCCCAGGAACTTGGTGCTGTCTACTCTCTCCACTGCGGTGCTGTTGATGGTCAGAGGGGCATGTTGGGCATCCCTCTTCCTGAAGTCCACAACAATCTCCTTTGTCTTCTCCACGTTGAGAGTGAGATTGTTGTGTCCGCACCACAAGGCCAGGCGGCTCACCTCGTTCCTGTAGTCCGTCTCATCGTTGTTGCTGATGAGACCTACCACTGTTGTGTCGTCCGCAAACTTGATGAAGTGGTTGGAGCTGTATGATGGTGTGCAGTCGTGTGTTAGCAGGGTGAATAGAAGGGGGCTCAGCACACATCATTGTGGGGCCCCTGTGTTCAATGTGATGGTGCTAGATGTGTTACTCCCAACCCGTACTGTCTGTGGTCTCCCGGTCAGGAAGAAATGCCACAAATGGAAATGTGACTGGTGGCATCTTAATGAGTGATCTTAGTGATCATTTACCGGTGTTTGCCATCTTCAAGAAGTTTCAATCAACAAAAAAAATAATTCCATGTACAACAAAAATAATAAACACATCTAAGAAAGCCTTGGACAAGTTGAAAGATGATTTAATTGAACAAAACTGGGATAGTGTTTATGTTGATGATGTAAATAAATCGTATGATGCATTCATGGATATCCTTGAAGCTTTATATAAAAAAAATTGTATTATAAGAAATTACACAAAGAAGAAAGTTGTTGACCAGCAATGGATGACGAAGGGATTGAGAAATGCTTGTAAAAAGAAAAATCATTTGTATTCATGTTTCCTGAAATGTAGAACACGGGAAGCTGAAAATAGATATAAACAATATAAAAACAAATTAGTTGGGATTATAAGAAAACATAAGAAAGAATATTATAGTGACTTATTGAATAAAAGTAACGGAGACATGAAAGCTACATGGCGGGTAGTGAATAACGCTCTACAAAAAAATACAAATAAAACAAGCATTTCACAAACCTTTACAATGGATAACAAGAAAGTACAAGATGAAAATGTAATTGTAAATGGATTCAATCATTACTTTGTTGACGTTGGAACCAACCTTGCTGCAACGATACCTAAGGTGAATAAGGATGTGAATTATTTAATTGATGATTACCCTGAAAGTATGTTCCTGCATGGAACTGATAAATATGAAATAATGAATGTCGTTAATAAATTTTTGGACAAAAGATCAAAGGATTATATGGAAATGGATATGATGTTTGTAAAGCACATACTGGGACATGTAATCGAACCATTTACATATATTTGCAATTTATCATTTACAAAAGGAGTATTTCCTGACAAAATGAAGGTGGCCAAGGTGGTACCTCTGTTTAAAGGAGGTGACAAATGTGAGTTTAATAACTATCGACCGATATCCTTGTTACCACAGTTTTCTAAAATATTGGAGAAATTATTTAGTAACAGATTAGACCAATTTATTGAAAAACAAAATATTTTAACCAATAGCCAATATGGTTTCAGAGCAAAAAATTCTACATCCATGGCGCTTGTGGATTTTATTGAACAAGTAACAACTGCTGTGGACCAAAAACAGTACTGTGTGAGTGTGTTTGTTGACCTAAAAAAGGCGTTTGATACGGTCGATCATAACATTCTTTCTGAGAAATTGTATAAATATGGTATCAGAGGATTGACTCTGAAATGGGTGAGCAGTTACTTAAATAACAGGAAACAATTTGTGCAGATAAATGATGTAAGATCAGATTACTGCACCATTACATGCGGAGTACCTCAAGGATCTGTAATTGGTCCAAAGTTGTTCATCCTGTATGTAAATGATTTGGTTAAGGCGTCCAGTCTCCTTAAATGTGTTCTTTTTGCAGATGACACAACTTTTTTTTGTTCTGGTATGAATGTTGAACAGTTATTGAACTTAATGATGATTGAGTTTAATAAAATTCAAAATTGGTTTAGACTCAACAAAGTATCGTTAAACTTAAATAAGACTAATTATATGATATTCAGCAATAAAAATAAAAATATTGATGTTTCATTCAAGATTGACAATTCAGAAATCTGTAGAGTATATGAGGCGAAGTTTTTGGGTGTCATCATTGATGATAAATTATCTTGGAAGCAACACATAAATTCAGTTAAAATGAAAATATCGAAAACTGTTGCACTTTTTTATAGAATCAGGGGCCTCATGTATCAAAAACCTGCGTGGATTTCCTACTGAAAAGTGACGTACGGTGAAATCCAGAAAAGTGTCTACGCACAAAAAGATCCAGATTTATCAAACTGTGCGTACACCTGAATCCACGCACATTCCTTTTGTACATCACAATTGACGTGGAACTGAGCGCACGTGAGACACCTCCCCTGACACGCCTACATTTACATATGTTAAACAGATGCAAATTACTTCCTGCATGTGTGAAGGACATGTTTGTTTGATCCCTGCGCGATCAGAAATGATTTCTAGATTCGGGAAAATAATGAATTCTAATATAATATGAGTGAGGACAAACATCCTAAGTAAGAATAGTAATAAAATGTGTTCATCATGCAAAGAACGAGTGATTGTCGGTATTTGTGTGCGCGCGCACCCTGCTGTGGTGCGCGAACCGGCTCATTCATTCATTCTGTGTGGAAATATTAACTTTGCGCACGAGTTTATTACCATTATTACTGTAAACACAGAGGAACTTACTTGGATGTTTGCTAGAACATAGATCTTTGTTTATGTAGATGATGTGAAGAAACGAGTCTGTGCGTCTTGGTGGAGACTTTTCATGACATGATGTTGGAGTCTCCAGACGCAGCGCGCGCCCCGCAGCCCTGTGCGCAGTCTGTCTGTGAAGCTTTTGCTCTCCTACAAGTTATATAAGGTGTACTTTCACGTGTCATTTTGGAGAAATCTACAATAAACGCAGATAATGAAACACCTCCAGCTGCCGTGTCGACACCGGTGAGGGTGCGCGCGCGCTCCAAGCGCGACCACTCAGCCTTTGGAATCATATGGATGAGACCATTCATTGGACATGATCCGGCTTTGTGTGGACTGGACTGCACAGTCCCGATCGACCTGCAGCTCCCTCTGTGGAACAGTTTGACCGCTGCTTCTGTATGCACGCGTGATGCACGGCTCCCCAGAGCGCAGCAGTAGTGCCAAACTGGAAAATTATTATTTCTGAAAACGGCTGATAAGCCATATCCTAGATCGGAAAACTATATCTGTTTCTAAATAAATGCTCTGCGTGTTACACTATTTATTATAACCTCCAGTAAGGCTGAATGAATCCGTTCCTGTTAAATTTATTTTTGGCACAACGTTGCGCGTCCTTTATTTCACTGCGTCATGTGGATGTAATACTTGTTAATCGTGTGTTTGGAGGGAATATTAATCATTTTCACATCTTGAACTGTTAATAATAATAATAATAATAATAATAATAATAATAATAATAATGAATTCAATTTATAACGCACTTTTCATTAATGGAAATCTCAAAGTGCTACAAGGTGCAACATATTTGAATGTCAATAAGACAAATAATAAAACAATTAAAATCAACAACAGTATCAACTCAGATCAAAAGTAGAATCATGAGGAGGAAGAGTATGCTCGGTTGAAAAGAAAGGTCTTCAAGCCGCTCTTAAAGTCAACCACAGACTGTGGGGCTTCAGTTTCTCTGAAACACCTGTAAGTGTCGCCAAAGGAACAAGAACCACAGAAACGTGCGTACGCCTGCTCGGGAGCTTGCGTGGATATGTACCTGGATGCGCATATATTCACGTTCAGTTCAGTTTTGATACATACGGGCTTTTGCGTGGAAAGTGACGTGCGCAATGTTTTTGTGCGCACGCACGGTTGATACATGAGGCCCCAGGTATCTACTGAATGATAAAGCCTTATGTTTGTTGTACAATACAATTGTTGTGCCACATCTGATTTACTGTATTAATGTTTGGGGAAAAGCATGCAAAACAATCACAATGCCCATATTTATACTACAGAAGAGAATTATAAGAATTATCAAGGGTAAACATTATTGTCATCCTTCAAATATATTATTTTGTGAACTGAAGTTTTTGAAGTTCCCTGATTTAGTGGATTATAACATCTTGTCATTTATGTATAGAGCGCATCATAATGCATTACCTTCCAATATCCAAAATAATTATGTGAAAAGATCCAGCAATTATAATCTTAAGGGGAAGGATGTTTTTCTTAAACCACAATTCAGAACCAGTTTGAAGGGAAGATCTACCCTAATTCAAGGTGTTAGACT
>JBBPBX010006390.1:49641-63098 GCA_038048925.1 Garcialebias charrua | reverse complement strand
ATATATATATATATACGCCCTATACTGGTACGCCCTTGAACAGGGACCACGAGGCGGCCAAGCCTCGAGTGGAGTGGGCACGTACCCCAGAGGGCACCTGTTGACCTTTGCTACTGTACGCCCTTTTAATGGCCTCAGTCACCCAGTGTGAGAGGCGCCAGTAGCCGGGATGGCAAAACATACAAACAGTTGGTTTGTTTTCCTCCAATCAGCTGTTCTTTCAATGTAAGCACCCAGGGCCCTAACGGGGCAGAGTGCTCTCAGTCTCCTCTGTTCCTCAGTGAGGATAGGAGCAGGAGGAAATGAAGAGAGTTCAAAGTCCAGACTTCTGGGATTCAAAGTTAGAACCTTTGGGACTTATGTCGGGTTAGGTCGTAGGGTGACCTTTGACCCGTCAGGGGCAAACTTTGTACACATTGCGTGCACCCACAGAGTGTGGAGGTCACCCACACGTTTAGCCGAGCAAAGAGCCAGGAGTAGAGCGGTTTTATAAGATAGCAAATCTATCTTAATGTTGCTTAAAGGTTTGAATGGGGGCTCACAGAGAGCATTCAGGACTAATTGGAGGTCCCAATCAGGGGTCAAAGTCCTGCTGGGGGGTCTCCTCCTCAATACGCCTTTCATGAACCGTATCATGAGAGGGTGTGCACCGCGTGTCTTTCCCCCCAGGCTTCGTGGCATGCCGAGATGGCTGATAAAAACTAGGGATGCACCGATACCAGATTTTTGAGAACCGAGTACAAGTACAAGTACTTACATTAAAGTACTTGCCGATACCAAGTACCGATACAAGTACTAATTAATATTTTTAAAAATCATTCTAATTAACTTAAACTGTTTATTTTCATTAGACACTTCAAACATAAATAAACAAAGTACATTACTATTGGTAATCTGTAAAGTATGTCCAAACTTGTACAAAAAAATAAAATGTTTTACATTTGAACTCTTACATAGTCAATGAAATGAAATGAAACTGGTATCGGGTCCTGTAGTATCGGAGCCCTTTTATGAGTACAAGTACGAGTAAACGCACATGGTATCGGACCGATACCCGATACTGGTATCTGTATCGGTGCATCCCTAATAAAAACACCTTAATTGTGGAAAAAGAGCTGCCTTTCTCCAGCAGGTCCTGTAGAAAGGTAAGAAGCTGGACCAGGTCACAGGAATAAGGGACAATATTCCTTTCCAAGCACCAAGCTTCAAAAACACACCATTTACGAGCATAGAGAGTCTGTGTTGACATTGCTCTCGCTCCCTGGATCGTGTTTACCACGTTGCTGGGGAGGCCTGAGGCCATCAGTTTGTTCCTCTCAGCAACCAAGCTGAAATTTGCCACAGTCCTGGGCGTAAGCAGAGAGGCTGTTCGTGTGGTTGAGACAGTAGGCCCCCGAAGGGGAGCAGTTGTCCGTGTATCAGAATTAAGTACACCTTCGAGGGCCATGGTTCCTGTGGCCTCCTGGGGGCCAACAATCTTAGGGAGGGGTCCCTCCTGTATAGGGGTGTAACGGTACGCTAAAATCACATTTCGGTTCGGTTCAATTACAAGGAGGGTTCGGTTCGGTTAATTTTCGGTACAAAAAAAAAAAAGACAAAATAAAGACTTACAAAATGTTTATTTTGAAAATATGCCAAAAATACGTTTGTATTGTATTGTAGTAATAAATAAAAGTGACCAATTTGGATGATATTTTAAATAAACAGCACTCTACAATAAATAAACTATATGAACAATAATAAAAATCTTAATAAATACAATAACAGTCAGAACCAGAACAATAAGCAGCAACAGACTGTTTACAATCTAACTAATCAAGTTTTTGTCCAGTAGCAGCAGTGTGGCTGTATTTGTCCTCATTACTGTACTCACAACCTCTTCTTGGTGGGACAGGTCCTGGAAAAGTTCAGAGTTCAGTTCAGTCATCACACACTTCTTAGCTGCAGGTGGATTTCCCTGAAATGGAAGAAGAGAGCAGCTACCTCTGTCCCAGACTGGAAATAAAAATCAAAGAGGTAAAAAAAAAATAAGTTAATAAGATCCATCCATCCATCCATTTTCGTCCGCTTATCCGGGGTCGGGTCGCGGGGGTAGCAGCCTAAGTAGGGAGGCCCAGACTTCCCTCTCCCCAGCCACTTGGAGCAGCTCCTCTGGGGGAATCCCAAGGCGTTCCCAGGCCAGCCGAGAAACATAGTCCCTCCAGCGTGTCCTGGGTCTTCCTCTGGGTCTCCTCCCGGTGGGACATGCCCGGAACACCTCACCAGGGAGGCGTCCAGGAGGCATCCTAACCAGATGCCCGAGCCACCTCAACTGGCTCCTCTCGATGTGGAGAAGCAGCGGCTCTACTCCGAGTCCCTCCCGGATGACTGAGCTTCTCACCCTATCTCTAAGGGAGAGTCCAGACACCCTGCGGAGAAAACTCATTTCAGCCGCTTGTATCCGAGATCTCGTTCTTTCGGTCACAACCCAAAGCTCATGACCATAGATGAGGGTGGGAACGTAGATCGATCGGTAAATTGAGAGCTTTGCCTTTTGACTCAGCTCTCTCTTCACCACGACAGACCGGTACAGCACCCGCTTCACTGCGGATGCTGCACCTATCCGCCTATCGATCTCACGCTCCAGTTTTCCCTCATTCGTGAACAAGACCCCGAGATACTTAAACTCCTCCACTTGGGGCAGGACCTCCTCCCCGACCCGGAGAGGTAATAAGATTATGATTTAAATAAAATAAAATGATTATTTAGATAATAATAATAATAATAATAATAATAATAAAAGAACAATACCTCTTGAACGGTTGAATCACTCTTCATCATCAGGGCAGGGCTTTAATCTGGTCCAGGGCTTGTTGACAACATCAGTTAGTTTTTTCATAAAGAGCTGAACTTTTTGAAGTGTTGACGTGATGAATGTCTCATAGCGAGGATCAGTAACTTTAAAGCCTGCGCATATAACAACATTCAGACTTAGATTCAGAGATTTAAAAACTCATACAGCGTGTGTTTGCTCTGGACCGATCTGAATCACCTGATGAAGGATGTTTAATACAGCTGCTGTTTCTTCGTTCACGTTCGGATATAGTTTCCAGCGCGTTCACGTTAGACGTGTTGCTACTGCAGAGTCTTCATGAAACAAAATCCACTCAGCTTTGAATGTGCGCTCGTCTTTTAACAAAAAAGCTATAACGTTCACAAACAGGAGACGAGATGCTAACGAGATGCTAACGGCTAAAAGCTGCGCGTGTTGCGCGTGCTGCGCGTGCTACGCGATAATAGCGCCGTGCTGAAACGCGCCCAGGAAATTTTGTTCCGCGGTGCATATATTCCCCCGTTAATAACGTTTAATGAGTGAAAAAAAAAAACGGTACGTAGGTGGACCGAACCGAACGAGCTGTACCGAAACGGTTCGGTACACCCACTTGTACCGTTACATGCCTACTCCTGTATGTGTGCTCCTGCGTCACCCGAACTGGGGGTGCTGGGGGAGAGGTGCAATGCATTGCCTCTACTGGTCAGCCGTGGGCCAGAACGTCTGTTTTTGCTTCGTTTAGTGAGAGGCACGGGACGTAGGGCATGCAGGTTTTGTATGCGAACAGACCTCCGGATTCCAGGCTGCTCCGTGGCTGGATCTGGTTCACAAGCCTCCGGCTCTGCCACTGCTCTGGAGCTGGCTTTGATTCCAGGGAGCTGTATCAGGCACGCTTCCCCTAAGGACGTGTTTTGACCAAGGTGGTGGTGAACCATACACCCAGAAATACGGTAATCTGGGTGCTTTTCTGCAATATTATGACGGAGCTGAAAACCTCCCGATGAGGGGACATTATTTAAAGGCACAGTTGGGCTAGTGCGCTGAGCTTGGTCACACATTGCAGATCCACTGGTCGTGTACGGCCTGCTGGTTTTACAGGTTGGAAAGCCAGTTCCAGTTTGAAGGCCTAAGGCTGCACAATTATTATTTTTCTGCTCAGCACCTACAAACCTGGACGATTTCACTAGGTCCAGGCTTTCTCGGGCACGAGGAAGAATTATCCGAGTCGGCCCAGGTGCATTTCTTGTGTTGTAACAACATTTATTTACAACTTCTGCAGCATTATTGTTGTCTCTTCTGTCAGCATGTGTGCACGGTCCGGGCTCGCAGGCTTCGGTTGCTGAAATGCAGTTGGGGCCCATGACAGTACGTCGTCATGGTCACCGTGTTCAGTCGGCACACCCTCCGGGCATGCGGACGTGCTGCGAGCTTGGGGAATCTGTGTATTCTTGGCCCCCCGAGTTCCAGCGGTGCGAGGAGGTGAGTGTGTGACCCCCCTCATCCGGCCTTGTGTGAGCCGGTTTACCTGATTGCGGATGCCGCGAGGTCTGTCTGCTGCAGACAGTCCCGGGACATCCTGCTGGGGTTCATTGTTCTGATCTGGCACCCCGTGCACCGCGAGGGAAGTGGGGTGGCAGCCCCCTCCCTTTATAGCGATTATTTTCAAAGGGGTGCTATGTTGTTGTCGTTCATCACTCTTTTTTTTTTGAGTCAAGAAACAGAGCAAAACTGTTCTTTTGAATTTTTATTTTGTGTTTTGTGCAACAACCTTTTGTCTTTATTTCACATACATCAGAACATTCATGTTTTGTGCATACAGTAAAGTCACCAGCTTTTTGTAGTCTCTTACAAATAAAGTCTGGGCATAAAAAATTAGGTTCCCGTACCCCTTGAGCGGATGAGCCAGCAAAAACGTGCAGATGGCCTGCTTCGTCAGGCTCGCTTCTGTCTTCCATCACGATTCGCCGAGGAAGTCCTCGGTTGGACCGCCTGGCGAGGGACGAATCTGTTCCTACTCCAGGACTGACCGGCCTGAGGTGGACCCGCTGGGGGTCTCTGCCGGTGCTCCCCATCGTACGCAGGCCTCTTCTGTGGAGGACGACGTGTGGCCGAGTGGTGTCGAGGCTGCATGGGTTTGCTCCCGCTTGTCTCCCTGGGGGGGGGACAAAAGCTCTCCTTGGCATGCCCTCCCGGAGGGCCTCAGCCTGCATGTGCCTCTGCTCCAGCCTGGTCTGGATCTGGTCCAGGGCTCTCCTGAAGAGTCCCGTCGGCTCGATCGAGTGGTGCAGAAAAGGGACCCGCTGACCTTCCGGAAAGTCCGTCAGGGTCATCCACAAATGACGCTGGGCAATGACCACCTCAGCCATACACCTCCCTTGTGCAATGGCTGCTGTCCCCATCATGCGGAGCACAAAGTCAGTGGCCCTGCAGGCTTCTTCCAGTACCTCAGTCGTAGCCTGCTTGTCTGTTGTCTGTTGTCACCTGGAGCTCTTGTAGCTTTTCTGCCAGGTATGCTTGTACCATGGCGGATGCGTTCATCGCACGTGCCACGAGGCCCTGAGCTCTGTAACACTTCTCGAGCTGTGCAACTGAAGCTCGACAGGCTTTGCTGAGCTCTGTAACACTTCTCGAGCTGTGCAACTGAAGCTCGACAGGCTTTGCTGGGCAAAGTCGGTTTTGTTCCAGAAGATCTGGGGGCCAGGTGAGAAGCCAGCGTGTCCCCCATCTGTGGCACGTTGGCAATTCCTGCTGCTTCCATTCCAGCCACGTCGAGGAACTGGGAGAGCGGGAGCAACATGGGAGCCCTGGGTTCAGCCCAGGTGTGAGTAAGCTCTGTGAGGAAATCCGGGA
Organism: Garcialebias charrua; assembly: GCA_038048925.1. Taxonomy (NCBI): domain Eukaryota; kingdom Metazoa; phylum Chordata; class Actinopteri; order Cyprinodontiformes; family Rivulidae; genus Garcialebias; species Garcialebias charrua. The sequence continues at coordinate 57,436 of JBBPBX010006390.1, read as the reverse complement.
AGATGGGCATCCTGTGCCTTGTCGTCGACTGCTGCTTGGCATAAAAATAATTCCCTGCCAACCTCGTGACCTGTTGACGAGGTGGAGGTTCCAGCCAAAGGATCTGCAACGCGTCCGCCGCTCTGCGACACAAGTCGAACAGAGCGGGGATCGAAGTGTCTGTCTCTGGCAGCACTGGCGCCGGGTTCTGTGAGAGGTCCTCCTCTTCTCCTTCGTACTCGTTGTCGGCTTCATCACCAGAAATTTCACCTGAGGCTGTTAGCGAGATCTCATCCGCGTTCATCATGCCTCGAGTGTCAAATTCGGCTGTCGAGTCCCCGACGGGAGCCGCCATGTCCGGGCTGTGCCCCCATTCGACCCGAGCACTGTCTTCCAGATCCATGCACTCGAGCTCCAGCATGGAAGTGAGAACCTCTGTGAGGTCCGGGTCTGTTGGCGCCGCAGCGGCACCCATGGCGTTGGCCACAATGTCTACTCGGTGTCTCCTCACTGCCTCCAGCATCTGGCTGCAGTGTGGACAGGAGTTGGGGGCGTCCAACGCTGTTTTTACGTGCAACATCCCCAGGCAGACAGGACAGGCCTCGTGGGTGTCTGTCGCCGAAAGGGAATATCCGTAGCCGCTAGGGCAGGCGTGCGAGCTGGGACTCGCCATCCTGCTAGCCTTTTTCGTAAATCTTGGCTTTCGCTTTCCTTTCTCGGGAGCCATGTCCGAGAAAAAACAAGCAAGTTTTCTTAAAATCCTTGTCCGAGACGTCTCCGTTGCGTCGCTTTCGCTAGCTAGCCTGCTACTACTTTAGCAGGGTAGCGATGATGTGACGCAGTTAGCGCCGTCGAGCGAAGCAGTCTGCGGAGAGAAGAGAAGAAAACTTCGGGGTTAAGGAAAAATGTGCCAGACTAGCTTTCGCCAGCCCAGCGATACGCAGGAAATTTCTCTGTACGCTCAGCGTAGGGAGCGAGCTCACCTCTAACGACCGATGTGTCTACAGAGAAGTCCCACGAAGTTCAGGTTTAAGCGAGGTGAAGGGCAAAAAGAGACCGTTTGGATGGGCGTCCGCGTCTTAAGTACCCAGAGGGCGGGGCCTCTGGGGGTGACTCTGACGCCCCCTGCTGTAAAGGCGTGAAAGTATTTCTTCGGGTAATCGCGCGGGGGCGCAATTCCCATAGCAATAGTGTTGCACCGAGTGACCTGACTGATAAAGGGAACTGAGCGAGGTGTCCCCTGCCTCTTATACCACTGCTGGACATGGACACCAGTGAACCGGGCCATCCGCAAAGGAAGAAACGGGTAGAAGATAACGGATGGACGGAAAATCTAAAAGAAGCAAAAAAGTTTGCTTGAACCTTAAAATAACAAATTGCTAGCTAAAGGCTAGCTAAAAGTAGCAGAAAGGTAGCTAAAGGCTAAATGTAGCATCTCAATTCAATTCAACCTTTATTTATACAGGCTAGCCTCGTTGAGCCACGGGGACTCATTTACAAGAGGGACCTGTTTCACTCACACCCAGGGTCAATTTAGAGATACCAATCAGCCTAACATGCATGTTTTTGGACTGTGGGAGGAAACCGGAGCACCCGGAGAAAACCCACGCATGCACGGAGAGAACATGCAAACTCCACCCAGAAAGGCCCCCGGACCGGGATTTGAACCGAGGACCTGCTCGCTGAGAGGCAGATTATTGAGACTGTTTTGCACAAGCAAGTCAACAGAATGAGGTCTGAGGGCGTTGGCACATTAAAAAAACTAAACTGTACAACGAACCCTGCCTACTGTAGCCGTTTGTTGTAGAGCAAACACCCACCCTCAGTTTCACTGCACATAGGATATAGATATTTCATATGTGTGGGAAAGACAGAATGCTGATCTGAACAGATGGCTGCAGACATGTGCAGACCTAATCCTTGTTTTATGGAGAAGACAAAAGCTCTGTGAATAAAGCACAAATCAGACTGTATGGGATTTGGCCTGTCAGATGAGGACCTACAGTGGATATGTCATTATCAACAAACATGACCATAATGTTCACGTTGATCTGATTTGGGATGTTTTTGTTTTGTCCATTTTTAACACTGTATCTCTGTTTGCTTGTAGTAAACCAAGGCAAACACTGTAACCTGAAAACAAATCCAATTTATGTGTTGTTGACATACAAAGTAAGAATGAACACCTTCGACACACAATCTCAGTTTGCTGTTTCATCACGCATCAGAAAACGCAACCGTTACAAAGTTGAAATAACAGAAATCATCAGGATGCCACATCTGGTTCATGTCTGAAAGCTGCTACTTCTCAAAGAACTGCTATTTGGATGATTATTTGATTTGATGAGCTGGTTTTATAATCACAGTGATGCAATTTATGACAAAATGCAAAATCTGTTCATTTTAAACCACACAAGGGAACAATGCCGCCCCCCCTCCCCCCTGCAAGAGGAATTATTCAGTTTGCACCCCAAACACAGTGACCACAGCAACCATCCCGTGGTGTTACAGCACCACCAAGTGAGCACACGCTGTTAGGCTAGAAATGTTTGGAGAAAGTTTAGTCTACAGTACTGAAAATAATTAGTGAAGACGTGACTTCAATACTCTCATTACAAACGTAGTCACAGCCGGAACGGTCCAACAGTTTTGGGGGGTTAGTTCCAGATATTTGGTGCATGAGACCTGAACACAGCTTCTGCATGGTTTGGTTTATGTCAGTCTCCAGAGTTAGAACCAGACAACCAAAGAGGTGTTGATGGTTCAATGTGCAGCAGAAGATCGGTGATGTATTTTGTATTGTATGTATTGTATTGTATGTAATTTATTCATTTCAAATTTAAAACACAAAGCAACAAATTCAAAACATGTATAGAAAGCAAAAAAACTGATTTAAAATGAAAGGAAGCAGATGAAGAATAAAATTCTTATAATATCTGCCCCTTCTTAAAACAAAATTCTATTTAACACTCAAATCAAACAATGATCATTCATGAACAAAAATTTATAACCCATAACAATTGTCGATGTTTGATAAATTAACAATTTTGCATTTGTAGATATCTATTTAAGAATTTATATTTAATCAACTTTTTAAATATAGGTATTGATTCAATTTTTTTGTCATCATTTCCCAAACCATTCCATAAATCTATTCCATGCATTAAAGTAATCCGACCCTTTAAACTGGTTCTATATTGTGGCTTAACAAAAATGTATGTTCCCTTAAGATTGTAAGAGCTTTTTCTTTAAAAAAAAAAAGCTTTTGAATATTATGAGGTAGTTAGTAGTTTTGAGCTTTATGCATTAATAAGTAAATATTATATTCTACTAGATCGTAAAACTTCAATATAGAATAGATTGTTTGTTGGATGATAATAATGCATTCTTGTTATAATTCTTATAGCTCTTTTTTGAAGGATGAAAATAGGCTTTGTCAGGGTTTTGCACGCTGTTCCCCAGACATCAACACAATAAATTAAATATGGTACTATAAATATGGTACTATAAAAGTCTGTCGTGGTGAAGAGAGAGCTGAGTCGAAAGGCAAAGCTCTCAATTTACCGATCGATCTACGTTCCCACCCTCATCTATGGTCATGAGCTTTGGGTTGTGACCGAAAGAACGAGATCTCGGATACAAGCGGCTGAAATGAGTTTTCTCCGCAGGGTGTCTGGACTCTCCCTTAGAGATAGGGTGAGAAGCTCAGTCATCCGGGAGGGACTCGGAGTAGAGCCGCTGCTTCTCCACATCGAGAGGAGCCAGTTGAGGTGGCTCGGGCATCTGGTTAGGATGCCTCCTGGACGCCTCCCTGGTGAGGTGTTCCGGGCATGTCCCACCGGGAGGAGACCCAGAGGAAGACCCAGGATACGCTGGAGGGACTATGTTTCTCGGCTGGCCTGGGAACGCCTTGGGATTCCCCCAGAGGAGCTGCTCCAAGTGGCTGGGGAGAGGGAAGTCTGGGCCTCCCTACTTAGGCTGCTACCCCCGCGACCCGACCCCGGATAAGCGGACGAAAATGGATGGATGGATGGATGGACTATAATTGTGTTGTATAACAAATACAAGGCATTATCATTCGATAAATCCTTTACTTTATATAATACTGCTGTGGATTTGGATAATTTAGTTTTAACAGAATTTACGTGTTGTTTCCATGATAATTTATCGTCAATGATTACACCTAGAAAATTCATTTCACTGACTCTATCTATTTCAACACCGTTAATTTTGAAAGGAAAAACTGTAGTTATCTTTCCAAAAAAGCTAAGTCTGGTCCTCTGGACATTCAAAAAACAAAACAAAACAAAAAAAAAACTGTAGAAACGTTTCGTCTTTCGTCCGAAAGACTTCCTCAGTCTGAGAAGCTGTGTTCCGCTCAGTCTTATAAAAAGCACCCTCCCACAGTGGATCAACCAGTTGGCTGATGACAGCCGAAACCAGCTGCTCACATGATCAAGGAGGACCATCAGCCTGACGATGGATCGTTAACACCCTGATGGTTGTTTGTTTGTAGTTATCTTTTTTTGCTAAAAATCATATAATTGGTTTTATCAATATTCAACGATAACTTATTGAAATTAAACCAAGTTTGTATGTTAACAAACTCACAATTCATCAAGTCAATCAAATGTTTCAAATCATCACCAGAACAAAAAAAGGTAGTATCGTCAGCAAAAAGAACGCATCTAAGGATACCTGACACATTCATCAAATCATTAACATATAAAATAAACAATTTCGGTCCAAGCACAGAACCCTGCGGCACGCCACATGAAATACCACAGAGGCCAGATCTTACATTGTTCATATGTACAAACTGTTTTCTGTTATGCAAATAACTACGTATCCAATGCAGAGCTGTTCCTCTAATACCATATTTGTCCAGTTTTTCGAGTAGAATTGAATGGTCGATAGTGTCAAATGCCTTTTTTAGATCAACAAACACACTTAGACAATATTGTTTTTTATCAACAGCTGTGGTAACATGTTCCATCAATTCCATGAGAGCCATGGAAGTTGAGTTATTTGATCTAAACCCGTATTGACTTTTACTTAAGATATTATGTTTATCCAGAAAGAAATCAAATCTAGTTACAAATAATTTTTCTAAAATTTTGGAGAACTGCGGTAACAAAGATATGGGTCTATAATTGTTATATAAACATTTATCGCCATTCTTAAAAAGAGGAACTATCTTGGCTATTTTCATTCTGTTTGGGAATATTCCAGATGAAAATGACAGATTACAAATGTATGGCTCAATGACATAGTTCATTATTTCCTTCACAACCATCATGTCCATGTTTTCACAGTCTTTTGATCTTTTATCTTGAAATTTGTTAACCACCATCATGATTTCTTCTTTATCAGTTCCTTTTAGAAACATACTGTTCATACAGCCATCAATTGAATGACTCACATTTATATCCGTTTTTGGTATTTTTGATGCAAGGGTAGATCCCACATTTGCAAAATAATTGTTAAATCCATTAACTATTTCTTTCTCATCACGGATTTCCACATTATTTTCCACAAAATATTTTGAAGTACTCATACCAACCTTATTTTTATTTAAAACACTATTCATTATTTTCCAAGTTTTTCTTATATCACCACTACTTTTGTGTAGCAGTTTACTATAATATTCCTTTTTTTGTTTTCTTATAATCCCTACTAATTTGTTTTTATATTTTTTATATTTTGTTTCAGTATCAACTGTTCTGGATTTTATAAAACATGAATACAGATTATTCTTTTTTTTACATGCGTTTCTCAGTCCTTTCGTCATCCATGGTGGATCTACTGTATCTTTATTTTGTTTGTTATTTATTTTCACACAATTTTTATTGTACAAAGCTTCTAGTATATTCATAAACTTATCATAAGATTCATTTACGTCATATACATCATCCCATTTTTGTTTATTAAGATCATCTTTTAAGTTATCTAGTGCTTTTTTAGATGTGACTATTAATTTATTGTTTTTTCTAATAGTTTTCTTACAGATGAAATCATTTTTATAAATTATGAAAATTGGCAAATGATCACTAATATCAGACATCAAAATACCATTTGTCACATCACCATTTATGACATTTGTAAAGAAATTATCGATTATGGGGGCACTATGAGATGTGATCCTTGTTGGTTTTGTTATTAATGGAAAGAAACTTAAACTATTCATTGAGTCCAGAAATGTTTTGGCGTTATTATAATCAGTTTTGTTCCCAATATCAATATTGAAGTCACCACACAAGAAGACTTTTTTGTTACAACTCTTCACTAATAATTTGTTGATCTTATCAGTGAATTTATCTATTCTTGATTTTGGTGATCAATATACACAACTTATTAGTATGTTTTTATTGTTTTTATTTATTATTTCTATTGTTATCATTTCTAACAAATTGTCAACAACTGTAGATATCTCTTTATGTATCCTACACTCTATTTCACATTTAACAAATATAGCCACCCCTCCACCCCTCTTATTTTTCCTATTCCTATAATACAATTCATACCCTTCAATATATGCATTTTGAATATTTCCATCATTTAACCAGGTTTCTGATAATGCAACTATTGTAAAAGGTGTATCAAATTTTTTCAAATAATCTGATATCTCAGATATTTTTGCATTAAGGCTTCTACAGTTTATATGAATAATTGAGAGTGCTTCACTTGTCTTACTGATTTCCTTAAACTGCTCAATATTATAATAATTGCTATCCTTTGTAGTTGGAAAAAGATTACCATTAATGACATCGTCTACATTATATATTTTGAATTGTGATTCATCGTACATTTTAATTATTTGGTATAGGTGTTCGTCATAGTATTCATCCCATATATTGTATGTTCAGATATTTCCTAATACAATCATTCATCATCACTTTAGCTCATTTCAATCTTTCCAGGTCTTTCAAATCTTTCACTAATTTGGCCTGTGATCCTTCTTGTATTTTATCCATATTTTTCCGTTTCTTGTCCAAGTAGCAAATATTTTGTTCTGTTTTTTTAGCACCCTTGCTTCACGAGCAATATTACCATTTTTCTTTGTTAAGTGTTCATTAATGTAAACCTTTGTTCCCTTCAATTTTTTTGCCTGTATCATAACATTATTTCTTGCTTTTCTGCTTATGAATCTTATAACAATTATTGGTTTCTCTTTATCCTTATTACTGGGCAGGGTGTGACATATTGACACATCCTCATGACCAATATCAATATCTTTATCTTGTAGATAGGCCACAACTTGCTCCTCAAGGGTCTGCAATTCACGCTGTGATCCATCTTCTGTCATTTTTTCTCCTGAAGCCGCTCCTGCATAGGACCGAAGTTTTACCACTAGTCCCGTGATGACAAGATTATCTTGTCTTGCTGTCTGCTCCAAATCATCAACTCTATGTTCCAGCTCCAGTATTTTCTTATCTTTAACTTCCATTTGCATTTTCAGTTGTTTGATTTCTTCAAACAACTGAATTTGGACCAACAATTTTGGACCCAGATCGTGCAGTGCTATGTAAACTAGCCACAAGATTTTAAGATCAATTCTTTGTAGGAAGTCAGAGCAAAGACTTCAGAACTGGACTGATATGATTAACTCTCTCATTCTTAGTGAGGACTGGAGCAGCAGCATTCTGGATCAGCTGAAGATGTATGTTAGATTTCTTTATTTTTTTATTTAAGAAAGCCAGTAAATGCTCTATCATAACAGTTAAGTTGCTAAAGATGAATGCATGGATGATATCCTGATGCATGCTCAATTTTTCAGGTAGAAAAAAAATTGTAGAAACATTTCGTCTTTCATCTG
>JBBPBX010006390.1:26366-42455 GCA_038048925.1 Garcialebias charrua | reverse complement strand
AAAAAATTTGTATATGATCCGACTTACGTCATTTTCGACTTACGAACGGCCCGTAGGTCCGGAACTCGTTCGTAAGTCGCGGACTACCTGTAATTGTAGAATGTTTTTTAGAACATAACATTGGGTTTTGTTTTTAAGTGCATTTTACACTTAGTCCCAGCTTGTTTTGATTTTTTTTTTAAATTTATGTTTTAGGATTTATTGTGGATTGGTGTGTAAATTATTACAGTAGCAACATTTTAAATGAACCAACCTCACTCAGGTGTCATTCATGAATTCTGTGTTAAATTAATTTCAGACCCTTTCCTCCCTTTAGGTGTTGGAGCTTATGTGACTCCAGACATGATGGTGGCCGAGTACTCCCTAAGAGAGAAGCTGCCCCCTAACCAGTACACGTGGTCTTCCAGGGGCCCCAGCACTGACGGGGCCCTGGGAGTCAGCATCAGCGCCCCTGGTGGTGCCATCGCCTCTGTGCCCAACTGGACCCTTCGTGGCACCCAGCTGATGAACGGAACGTCCATGTCGTCTCCCAACGCCTGCGGAGGCATCGCGCTCGTCCTTTCGGGTGGGTCACGGACTCTTTGTTGCTCTGACGACAGGAAACGTGAACGCACGTCTGACACTAATGAGAAAACGTTTGTGTGAAAAAGGCCTGAAGCAGAATGGGATCCAACCTTCTGTTCCGGCTGTGAGGAGAGCGCTGGAGAACACGGCTCTGAAGGTTGATGACATCGAGGTGTTCGCACAGGGTCATGGAATAATCCAGGTGCGCCATCCACCGTGAGATGTATTGTGGGGGGTTACATTTGTTTTTAAATATTTTTACGCTTGTGCCTTTCTTCCTTTCAGGTGGACAAGGCTTTAGACTACCTCACTCAGCACGCCTCTTTACCCACAAGCCACCTGGGCTTCTCCGTAAGTGTGGGATCACAGAGAGGCATCTACCTCAGGCATCCAGCCCAAGTTCTCGCACCTTCCGATCACGGAGTTGGAATTGAGCCCATCTTCCCAGAAAACACAGGTGTTTAGAAGCACGTCCGTGCGATTTGAATTTGCTTTTTCAACAAACTACGTTTTTGTGTTTTAAATGTCGCTTTAATTTTTCACAGACAACTCTGAGCGAATCTCCCTGCAGCTACATCTGTCGCTCACCTGTACCGCCACGTGGGTGCATTGTCCGTCCCATTTAGAGCTGATGAACCAATGTCGTCACATCAATGTCCGCGTTGACCCGACGGGCCTGAGAGAAGGAGTTCACTACACCGAGGTGAGGGAAAGGAGAAGGTGAAGGATGCATGTATTTATCATTTAATGTTCAAACTCTTTTCTTTTTTTTTTTTCCAGGTGTGTGGATATGATACAGCAGCACCAAGCTGTGGTCCACTATTCAGAGTCCCGATTACTGTTGTTATCCCCCTCAAGTAAGTTCTGACTGTGTGTACACTTTGTTTTTCACTCCTGTTTCCCATTTGTGTCAATGTTGTTCCCGTTCTTTCCAAAGAGTGACAGATGGTCATAATGAAGAGGTGCGATTCACAGATGTCCACTTCAGACCAGGACAGATCAAACGCCACTTCATCACGGTTCCTCAGGGGGCCTCCTGGGCAGGTGAGAGCAGCGCTTCGGGTTGGGAGTGACTTTAATTCAACTTATGGGTCAACTTTGCCTCTTGCCTCTTTTTTTTTTTTGGTTGTTAATAAGAATAAACATTTAGCTCAGGGGTACCTTAAAAACATGGTTAGAAATGCAAACAGTAAAAACATTAAAATGGTCTTAGCCATGTTAGTACTGTAGTTGGAGTCTTACTGATTGTGTGGGATGAACAGGTGTCTATGCAGCTAACGACCTCAAACAGGTGCTTCTAATTTAGAATAATAAGTGGAGTAGAGGTGGACTTTTTACAGACTAACAGGTCTTTGAGGGCCAGAATTGTTGCTGATTGGCAGGTGTTAAAATACTTATTTGCAGCAGTAACACACAAATTAATTATTAAAACATCATACATTGTTATTTTCTGATTTTTATTTTTTTTAGATTACCGGGAATGTCTCTCACAGTGGACGTGCACCTAACATGAAAATTTCAGAGCCCTCCGTGATTTCTAAGTGGGAGAACTTGCAAAGTCACAGGGTGTTCAAATACTTATTTTCCTCACTGTATCTAATATTAATCTAATATTAAAGTTTTGACATTTTGAAATTGATTAGGAATCATTCATGTCACAAGGCTTCAAATAATAAAATTAAACCCCTACCACTAATGATTTCATGAATGAATTACAGCATTCTAGGGTTTGTACGGTATATGTGATATAATCATGTAGGTAGACTTATTTAATATATATATATGCAGTACTGTGGTTTAGGGATGCACCGATACCAGATTTTTGAAAACCGAGTACAAGTACAAGTACTTACATTAAAGTACTTGCCGATACCAAGTACCGATACAAGTACTAATTAATATTTTTAAAAATCACTCTATATATATATACTGTGGTTTGTAGTTTGTATATTAGATCATTGTATTGTGTCATTAGGTACTAAGTGATTTAACAATTATAATGCTTTGGATATAAATTTGTAAATCTGAAACGATCAAATTCAAAATGATAGGATTTGGATCTGGTTGAAATATCTTAAGAACCCAACAGGATCAAAGTATTTCCTCCATCATTCTTCTGAACAGCAGAGTTTAGTGAGTCCGCAGCAGAGCTGAATATTTTATTTAGTGTTTTGTAAATGGCAGCAGTTTTTCCAGTATTCTATAAACTTCAGACTGTCTGCAGACTCGGCCTTTCCATGAGTCTAGTTAGGATTTTACTTTGACGCCTGCAGCGAACCACAACCACGCCACAACAAAGATGAGGCTCGCAGTGACGAATGGATTAAACATCCTGTAGCGAAGGCTTCGCTTGAGCCTTCTCATGAAATAAACCCGGCTGTCTCCCTTTATGGTTTGTGTTTTTAAAAAAGCAGTTTCTTTTTATATTTTACCCAGAACTGTCACGTTTCCTGACCTCAATTATATAAATAAGTTGAGCAAAATGAAACCACCCCACTGTTAACAAGCATACCCAATAAAAATTTCTGTGAACCATCTATAATTTTACATAATCTCTGTTAGGATAGAATTTATTGCAGAGTAGTCACCCTGAGGGATTATAGGAAGCTGTGTATCAAAATGCTGCTTTAGCATCTTGTTCCATTTCTTTTTATTTTTTTCAATCTACTTTTATTTTTTCTCTCCTCCTACAGAGATCACTCTGACGTCTCATTCAGGAGACGTGTCGTCAAAGTTCGTACTTCATGCGGTGCACCTGGTCAAACAGAGAGCCTACAGAGCTAACGAGTTCTACAAGTTCTCCTCACTATTAGAAAAAGGTTCTCTCACGGAGGCTTTCCCAGTTCTGGTGCTTACACTTTACTTATTACACACATTTGATTCGCTTCATCGTCAGACGCTGAGCCAAAGACAGGACCGAGGTTTTGTTCTCAGTGTGTTCTCGCTTCCTTCTCAGGCAGGTAAGGTGGTCGAGTTCTGCATCGCACGCTGGTGGGCGAGTCTGGGGGGCGTCACCGTGGACTACAGCATCTCATTTCACGGACTCAACATTTCTCCTTCGCCCCTGCACATCGTAAGAACACCTCACGCACGCACAGATCATGGAGAACAGAGAGTGTCTGGTTTTGACTTTGTGTTGTCTCGGCCCAGAATGCCTCAGAGGGAGTGACGAGTTTTGAGGTGTCCTCGCCTCTTCGATACGAGGAGGTGTCCCCAACCATCACCCTTAAGTCGTGGGTTCAGCCTCTCCGGTGAGTTTGCAGGCCCATGTACAGTTTTTTATTTTATTTGTTTACAGGTAGTCCTCGAGTTACGAACGAGTTCCGCATGTCGAAAATCGCCGTAAGTCGGAAAACGCACGAGCCGCCACTTATACACGTACATGTACGGTACTGTACAGTTACCAAGTTACCAAGCACTTCGCCTATCCTAACACATACATAATTATGCCCTACATAATTATCAAAAAACACATACAGTACATTTGGAGCCATAATGAAGGAAAAAAATAGTTAGCATGTCTGTTAGCATGTTAGCTCCGGGTACCACTAACATCCAGGCCGCCAAGCCATTCGTCCGCCTGAGACGTCCACAGAGTTCACCGAGCGTTTCCAGCTCATTTATCAGAGCGAAGCAATCTCTGATCGGACAGAAGGTCTATCCAAGCCGGCTGTCGAAGCCGGAGGTAACTGAAGTTAAACGACAACTGCCGAAAACTGCGTAATCGGCTTCAAAATAATAATACGTAATAATAATTATTATTTATTTGTAAAGCCATTTAAAACAACCACAGCTGCAACAAAGTGCTGTACACATAAAATCAAGAACATTTAAACATAAAATAACATAAAAAAAAATAATAATAATTTTTTAATTAATAAGATGCGTTCGCAACACCGAATCGCCGTAAGTCGAGGACTACCTTTATTATTAAAAAATGCAGCTCCTTTAATGTTCGTGTTTCTGTCGTCGTAGGCCCTTAAGTTCAAAGATAAAAGCTTTAGGAATGCGGGATGTTCTGCCTAACAACAGACAACTTTATGAAATCGTCCTCACGTACAACTTTCACCAGGTAATAACAAACATTTCTGCACATCAGAGTGTATGATTACATACTTTTATTTTGATGTACAAATCATTTTTGCTCCCTCTTCAGCCTAAGAGTGGGGAGGTTACACCCAGCTGCCCGATGCTGTGTGAGCTGCTGTACGAGTCTGAGTTTGACAGTCAGCTCTGGATGCTGTTTGATCAGAACAAGAGGCTCCTGGGTTCAGGAGATGCCTACCCACATCAGGTATGCTCACGCCGATGAACAGTTCTGCTCTTTTATTGTGAAAAGTCTCAGTTAACTGACAGCTGTCTCCTTGCTTTACCTCTGCAGTATTCCCTAAAGCTGGAGAAGGGAGATTACACCGTACGACTGCAGGTCCGCCACGAGCAGTCAAGCGAGCTGGAGCGCCTAAAGGATCTGCCGTTCGTGGTGTCTCACCGTCTGTCCACCACCCTCAATCTGGACGTGTACGAGACGCACCGCTCTGCACTCATGGCCAAGAAGAAGGCCAACTCCGTCACCCTGTGTCCATGTGGTACACAGCCTTTCTACGTCACGAGTCTGCCTGATGACAAGTGAGTCAAACAGGAAGCGTTCTGATGGTTTAGTATAAATTAGGGATGGGTAATTTATGCAAGAACTCGCTTTGAATTGCCAATTGTTGGATTTTTAAATATACACCCCAACGTCCGCAGCTGAGAAACCCTCGAATAAAACAGGCTTGGGAGATGTGTGCAGCTGCCAGTCCTGATAAATTCAATTCAATTATTTCTATAGAGCCAAGTCACAACAGAAGTCGTCTCAAGGTGCTGAACAGAAACGTTCATATTTAAAAATAATAATTTAACACTATTTATCTGAGGAGCAGACTGAATTTAACTCCATCACAGAACTCTCATCTTGAGCAAGCATGAAGGCGACAGTGGAAAGGAATGCGGATAAGCAATAATAAATAAATAAATAATATTATTAATAATAATTAATAAAAAATTAGGATAAATAAATAAATGAGGATTTTATATGCCTGCGCTTTTGCCAGTCCAATGTGTCAGCCTGTGGGTATTCTTACAGTAAAGCTGAGCTCATCCGGGACCATGATTTCCACCTTATCCTTTCAAAATAAGTTACAAAGGCAGAAACGGAGGAGTAGTTGGCTTGGGTTAGCCTGGCCCTCGCCTTCCTGCACAGCTCCGCTCAATTCTCATTTCCCTTCACTGCTCAGTCTGAGACTTCTCCCATAGACAATGATTTCTCCGGCTGATTTTTGACCGGACCAATCAGAGAACAAAAGCGGAGTTTTTGGCCCCTAACCCACGCCCCCACCTGTCCCAGCGCAGCCAGCGAGCATTCGCATGTTCTCATTCAAAGTGATGCAAAGCGATGCAGGACTGTTTTATATGTGACACAAATGTATTAAATTCCCCTTCTTAATCCCTTATCTGGAGTTTTCTTTTGTTTTTTTGGCCAAAAGTCAAGTGATCGCTCTCCTCCTCCTCCTCTCCCTCCGCTATGAGGAAATGCCTCAGGTTGTCACGAGAGAATTAAACTAGGGTTTTACGTTGCTGCCCGAGTCCCATCAGATTTCCTGGTCTTCTGGTGAGCTGGACCAGCGCTCCATGGTTTTATTTTATTTTATTAGAACGTTTTATTAACATTATAAACACAGAATATGCAAAGGCAGCGAGAGAAAATTCAGCAGGAGGCGGAGCTGAAGTCAAGTTCAGAAGACCACGGGGGAGCGCGCAGCCAACGAGCATTCGCATGTTCTCATTCAAAGCGATGCAGGACTGTTTTATATGTGACACAAATGTATTAATTTCCCCTTCTTAATCCCTTATCTGGAGTTTTCTTTTCTTTTTTTTTTGCCAAAAGTAAGTGATCATCGCTCTCCTCCTCCTCTCCCTCCGCTGAGTGAAATGAACAAGGAAATGACTGAGGTTGTCACGAGAATTAAACTCGGGTTTTACGTTGCTGCCCGAGTCCCATCAGATTTCCTGGTCTTCTGGTGTGTTGGACCAGCGATCCATGGTTTTATTTTATTTTATTAGAACGTTTTATTAACATATAAACACAGAATATGCAAAGGCAGCGAGAGAAAATTCAGCAGGAGGCGGAGCTGAAGTCAAGTTCAGCAGACCACGGGGGAGCAGCCATCAGCAGAGGCCACGCCTCCAGCAAGAATCGTTTCTCAATGGAGAAAGTCCAGACCCTAGTCCGAAGCGAAGTGAAGGACAAGGGTCTGGTTTTAACCAGGCTAGGCTTGGGGTAAAAAACAAAACAAAAACAAAAACAGCTTGACTGGGAAAGCACCGTTGGGAAATAACTTTGGGAAATAACTTGACTGGTCACTCACTACCTGGAGTCAGTTTAAAAAAGCAAATAATTGTGACTGTGGCATTACTACTTTAAATTTGCTCATTTTAACCAGACTTTGGATAATCAAAGAAAAAAGAAGCTACACATTCTTAAATGTTGTACATAGAACTCTATTTGATGGGAGTAATTAAAGTTGGGACACAAAAGGACTAATAAGTAATTTAGGTAATTATCAAACATATTTATACCATATTTGGTTTGTAGTCTATTCTTTTTTTCCCTCTTTTTTTTATATACCGGTATATAGATCAAATATAATACATTTTCCTTTAGGTAATTCACTGAACAAACCAAAGACAAGTCTGTGGCTCTTAAATGTTAAGTATTCTGGTAAAGAAACTGCATTTTTGTAACTTTGACATATTTTTGTTGCTACTTTCTGTCTGTCTTCTCTGTTTTAGGATCCCTAAAGGAACCAGTCCAGGATGCTACTTTTTAGGATCTCTTGTTGTGCCCAAAAGCGAGTATGGCAAGAAAGCTGTGAGTAACTTTATTATTTTGATTTAGTACGTTTGCACCTTCACCGGTCAGTTCTCCTCTTCAGGACTTAGTCATGCTGGAATTTACCTTTAGTCTAACAAACCAAAGGATAAAGTTTGCACTTATTAACCTATTTGTTTGAATGTCTGATCCCAGAAGTAAAAATAAAAAAAAAGGTCCTTAGTTTGAGAGCTGATCAGTTTCTGTCTTCTTTTTTTCAGTCAAACTGCAGAATCAGACTGATCAGTTTGATTTGTGGCCTCATAAATTGATGAACACATTTTTCGTTCTCATTTTTTATGTTTTTGTGTTTGCTTGTACCTTAGTCCAGAAAAACAACTAGATGAGAAAATTGCCAGATGTTACCGCTTCAAATCTGGCTCTTATCTGTTCAGTAAAGGACTGAGTGTCTGTTTACACCTGGCATTAACATGTTTTTGGTGTTGGGCTGTGGCTGTTAAAGCAGTTCACTCTCACAAAGATCTGATCACACAGACCACATTTGGACATGTTTAGTGCTCAATCTGAATCTACAGTGTAGCGTAAATTGATGCAACTGTCAAGACTTTTTTTTTTTAAACTGGAACCTGGTTGTAATGTGCCATGTTATTTTCCATGCTTTTCCAGTTAAGGTGCTTTTTTCAACATAACGTCCACCCCACCCTTTCAAAGAGGAGAAAAAAAAGAGGGCGAGAAATAACTCTGTGTCCCTAGCATCTTTCTTCCTTTATTTTGAAAGGATTATAAAAGTGGAAACTATGGTCAAGGGTGAGCTCAGGTTTACAGTCCTCGTTCCCCCTCCATGTTGATCCTGATTAGACGGGTGAAAATGAACGACTATTAAGATAAATAAATAAAAAATAATAATAATCCCCACCTGATTATATGGAACAAGAAATTTGGGCGTTCCAAGAAAATTAAAATAATTGCCTACTAATACAAAGTTAAAAATATATATATATTGTTTGCCTAAAATGCTCATGTCTAACTGATGTGGGATTTTTGCACAACTGAAAATACAAACGTTCTGATTATAATTATCAGGGAATCTTGTATTTTGTTGTTGTTGTTGTTTTTGTTGTTTGTTTATGTAAACAAATCAGATTCAGTTTAATAAAACCTATGGGTTTGAAATGAATTTGTTTAAAAAAAATCTGTCAAAACTCAAAATATTATATCTTCATCATGACTCAGAAGCGAATTATGAAACTGAACGTACCTTAACTTAAACTGAAATTATGAACGGAATTTATGAAACCAATGCCAAGTGAGGAAAAACAATCGATTGACAAACTGCTTGATTATTAGTTCTATTGAACCAAAAAATGTTTTGGCCTCTAACCACAAATTTACCAGCTAAACGGTATCTCACTGTGCTGCAACTGTTTGAGATAAGTTGGAGACTCAAAATTGTGAGAGGAAAAAATAAAATTCAGTTGCAGTTTCACTGAACTCTAGTTCACTGAACAGGGATTGTGTAAAGAAGCAATAATCACAAAGGCTTTGTACCAGATTGTAGCTCTCAGAACTAGTTTCCAGGTGCATTATATTTAATTAACTGGAGTGCACTTTTAGTTGCAGAATGGTGGAAGGAGAAGGAAAGACGGAGACAAAGTGAAGGATGTGATTAGGCCTGTTGCGATAAACAATAAATCAATTAATCGCATGGTAAATTAAAATTATCGACCTCATTTTCATTTATCGGCTTTATAGTTTCTTCTTGTCTCTTCTACTGAAGACACTGGATGACAAAGCTCAACTCCGGTGCTCTTCACTGACCAACCCTTTCTCTTTAAAATCAGTTTTTTTTTAGTCAATAAAAACAGTTTTAACCACCCAAAATTGTGTTTTTGGATCGTTAAAAGTAGCTAAGCTGAGAAGCTAAGCAGCGAGCTAAGCTAACAGGCCGACTTTAAGGGGAAAAACCTCCGTCTTGTCAAAGCTCCAAAATTCACGGTTGAAACATGTGCCTTCGTCTAAAAAGTTGTTTTTCTCTGCAAAAAGAAGCTGAGAATTTGTTTACTGATTTTTTTAATTAAAAGCTTTATATGAAAAATGCTATGCTAAGAGCTCAAACCACACCAAGTGTCCACCATTTTGAGAATTGAAAAACAGGAACGAGACACAGCCCATGTCACGTCAAGGGGCCTCCCCATTTTTCTTAAAGGGACACGCTGCTCGCTCCCTCACTATCCATCTTTTGGTTCAAACAGTCTTATACTGCCATTCAGTGGTCAAAAGTACTACATACAAAAATTAACCAACATTTCTTCTTAAATTTGACAATAATTACCAATTATTGTCAAATTTCAAACAATGTTATCGTTTATTGCAATAATTTCTGAGACGATTAATCGCCCTGTAAAATTTGTTATTGTGACAGGCCTGGACGTGATTTATTTATTTATTGACGTGTGCATGTTTGCTGACAAGAGAACTCCTAGCAGGTGTCAAACTACAGCTTTAGTGCTCTAGAATTTATAGAAACTAAATGGAGGAATACAGTGAGGCTCTGTATTGAAATCCAAGTTAGGAGTAAGTCACCAGTTAAGGTGTTAGTTGGGTTTGAGATGCTTCAACTCCATCGTCACACAAATGTCCTGAACATCTTCAAAACAAGCGACAAGACCTCAAGTTCCTTTGTGGTTCATGTGAGGAAACTGATTTGGAAACTCCTTCAAGAATGTCTGCAAACACAGGTCAGGGCGATAGATAATAAAAACATCAACAACTAAACTGGATCAAAAAGGCGTTCAATTCAGGATCAACTGGACTTTATTTGTAACAGAAAACGTTTCGACTTCTGTCCAGAAGTCTTTTTCAATTCTGAATGGAAGCTGTGAGAACGAGAAGTTTTATACAGGCTTACAAGTCAATAACACATACATGTAAATTGACAGATCACACCTTAACAGTAGGGAGTCCCTTGAGCTCACTTCTCAACTAAACTGGATCTTTATTTACTCACTTCCATGTTTTATGTTTAGAACAAACACTTGATTCTTTATTTATTTATTTAGTGCTGTAATGTCTCATCTTCACACCTCATCCATAGCTGTTTGTGGCTGTCCTTAATGCCTCCAATGCATTAAAGTCAACAACAAAAAACAAATCAGATTTGTTAGCCGTCATAATAATAAGCAGCACGTATTACAATACAGATGTTGACGACTGTACATTGTTGTGCCAGTACCAGGCGAGTGAATCGACTCAAGACTTTCTGAATCAGGATAAAACCTAATCATATGAAGACAGAGCGATCCTTTATGGCTGGTGTTTTTCTTGTCTCTTCCTTACTGTGTGTTATTTTGACCACCAGGGGCAGGCTTCTGCAAAACGGCAAAGAAAGTTTCAAAAGGTACTGGATGAGCTAGAAACACCGAACAACCGAGCGCCCACTGCTCTCCTTCCATCAGAAATTAACTGATTCTTATTTACTTTAATTCATCTGTGTTTTTAATGTCAAAGCATGTCAATATTTCTGTTCTGAAATTACCAAATACTTGTTTTTGTAGTGTAGTATTGTGTTATCTGGTGGTCGGGTCATGTATTTCTTTAAATTATGGTTTTAAACCTTAGAACTGGGTAATAAAACATTTTTTTAAACTTATTTAAGGAGCAAAACCTCAGAGTTTTGTGATGTTAAGTTATGACATTGGAGGGAAAAGAGTGAGCCTTTGAGATGCTGAATTTGGGATTAGTTTAATCAACAGTATTCTTTCATCTACTTATTCTTTTGTGTGTTTGTGTCTACGTAGGATACGGTTTCAGTCATCTACCACCTAATTCCTGCTCCCAACAAGTCGAAGAATGGTGGGAAGGAGAAGGACAAAGACGGAGACAAAGAGAAGGACGTGAAAGAGGAGTTTGCAGAGGCCTTGAGAGATCTGAAGATTCAGTGGATGACGAAGTGAGCTCAGTTTTTCTCTGGTTTTATTTATTAGATCCTTTTGTTTTTTTAACCTTTCAAATTAATTTCTTACTAACTACGGTAATCTGCCTGCTCGGTTCCTCAGGTTGGACTCCAGCACTGTCTATGATGAGCTGGTGGACAACTACTCAGACTTCCTTCCACTGCACGTGCAAAGACTGCACCAGCTGGACTCAGAGAAGGTAAACTGCCAGGATTTTAACGTAAAATAAAAATAAAAAACACATTTGTTCACAGTTTTGCATGCGTTTTTTTTTTGTGTGAAGGAGCGTGCGAAACGTCTCAAAGAGGTGGTGTCGGCAGCAGACATCGTCATCTCCCACATCGATCAAACCGCCTTGGCTGTTTACCTCAGCATGAAGACGGACCCTCGACCAGAGGCCGCCTCCATCAAGACGTAGGTACCGCAGAGACGGTTCTTGGTGCAGAAATGTTTGTAACGTTGGACCTAAGCTCAAGATGAAGCCATAATTTGATTTAGGCAGAGATGTGGACTAATGAATGAGCCTCCGGTCTTTCAGGGACATGGAGAAGCAGAAGTCGTCTCTTCTGGACGCCCTGTGCAGGAAAGGCTGCGCTCTGGCCGACCAGCTCCTGCTGCCCCCCACGGCGCAGGACGACGCTGGCACCATCGCAACGGGTCCAACGTCAGCAGAGGAAGCTGGAGAGCAGATGTCCGTCAGTTCTGACGACCTCCTGCAGAACGTGGCGAAAACCCTCACAGATACGTTCTGGGAGGTGCAGAAGTGGGCGGAGCTAACTGACTCCAAGGTGACAACATTTAGAACACTCTGATGCATGCTCAATAATCCAGGTAGAAAAAAAAAAAAAAAAGCTAAGTCTGGTCCTCTGGACATTCATACAGCACCTCAAACTGAGGAAGTCTTTTGGACGAAAGACGAAACGTTTCTACTTTTTTGTTTTGTTTTTTGAATGTCCAGAAGACCAGACTTAGCTTTTTTAAAAACATTTAGAACACTTTTATTTAAGTCTGAATGCCGAAACAGCTGAAATGTGTTAAATTTAGATAAAACCAAGATTATGTTATTCTGGAATCGTAAAGGGCTTAGTGAGTCACAAATAAAAATTGATAATGTGACATTGGAGAGAGTGACTGAAATTCGTTTTTTGGGAGTATTGATTCATAATAAGATCTGTTGGAAACCTCATATTAAATTTGTTCAATCTAAAATAGCAAGAAATGTAGCTGTTTAATGCTAGAATTTTTTTTAATTATTCTGCTCTTCATATTATTTACTGTTCACTTATTTTGCCATATATAAATTACTGTGTGGAAGTTTGGGGCAACACTTACAAAACCTCGCTCCAACCATTATGCACATTACAGAAAAGAGCCATTCGATTAGTTCATAAGGTTGATTTTTATTGTCATACTAACAATTTATTTATTGATTCTAATTTTATTAAATTCCAAGATTTGATAGTTTCAAACTGCACAATTTATGTATAAAGTTAGAAACAAACTATTACAAGAAAGAATACAAAATTTATTTACTGACAAAGTCGGGAGATATGACTATAGAGAAAACCTGAATTTCAGAACTTTGAAGGTGAGAACAACAATGAAAAGAATGTGCGTTTCGGTCATTGGAGTGAGGATTTGGAATAAACTCACCAAAGAGTTTAAGCAAAGTCCAAGCATGAGATATTTTAAGAAAATACTAAAAATGGTTATTATTCAAAAGTATAAGGATGATCAAGGGTGAGAAATTGGATGGTAATGATAGAACTGAGGATGATTTGGACAATTGGGTGCTGATCTGTGTATATGTGTGTAAATATATGTGGATGTGTAAATAAGGAAATGTTATCTATGTATTTATGCAGGTAGATGTATATGTATATCTGTGAGTATGTACATGTATATACTTTCATCTAGTCCAGAAAATACTGTTAGTTATTATTATTTTTTAAATTAATATTACTTCTTTTTTCTGGAAGGGATACAGGCAACAGGAAGACTATTTATCCTATGAATTATTGAATGGATAAGGGGTATGATAATATAAGTTAAACTTCATCATACTCCTTTTCAGACTCACAGTCACCATTAGAGGAAAGGAAAAAAAAAAGTATCTTAGCATATAAAAATTGGGTATGTTTATTTTATATTAAGATTCTGTATCTATATTTGGAAACATGAAAGTCTTCAGTATTATGTTTTGTGGTGAAATGTGTGTCTGAAAAAAATTATCATCATCATCAAGAAGCTAAAACTGAAAAGTCAAAGTTTAAACAAGCTAACAGAAGCTAAAATGAGAAAAGAATCATAACTAAAGCTAAAGTCAGTAAAACAGTTGTTAGAAGCTATAATTAACACTATAAATGAACCAAAAAAAACATTGGAAAACTATAATAAACAATACAGCAGCTAAAAAATAAAATTTACAAAATTGTGGCTGAACCCTAAAATGAGCAAAACAGTACTACGGTAGCTAAAAGCAAGAAAATTGGGGGAAAAATATCTAAAATTAGCAACAATAAAAGTACCGGTATTAAAATCTAAGCTTAGAAAAACAGGATTACAAGCTAGAAGAAGCAATACATCTGGTCATATCTACAATTAGCTAAAAGCTAAAACAATAACTAAACAGTGGCTAAAACCCAAAATAAGCAAAAGAAAAGCGTATCTTCATCTTAAGATGAGAAAAACGGCTAAAATTTACAATACAGCAGCTATGTAATAAAATGTATATTTGTAAGCTTTATACACTTCTAAAAGTCTAAAATAGAAATAGACTAGCTAAAAGCATAAACCAAGATTATAAAAACCATAGCTAAAAGCTACAATTAGAACCTACATAGCTAAAAGCTAAATCTAGCACATCTCAAAGCAACAACAACAAAAACACAAAATCATACATTAAAACCTAAAATATGATGATTTCATTTAAATAAATCCTAAAGTCTGGAAAAAAAAAAAGATTACCGGTAGATATTTTGAGGAAGTATAAACATTACAAATACCATCAGTCTTACTAACCGTCTCCTGAATGAACTATTTTGATATCCAAATTTTGATTTAGATGAAGTTTAAATGAAGTAGCCATGAAGTTTTGATATCCGAATGGTTAAAATGGCTGACGGTACAAAAATCGTGAAAACAACAGGAAAACACAACTGTCAGTAGTGGAGTATTCTGATGGGAATATATGTTTTAAAATGAAATGAGAGTTAATGGTATGTGCTGTGTTGTATGGTGTGTGTGTATATATTTTTTTCTTTGTTTTATTTGCACACAAAAAATAGATTTAGATAATGATACTAGATCATTTAGACGTAATAACTGAAATTTTTTATTTTTCTGCTCTCCCCCGTTAAGGTGTTAATGTTTTCGTACAAACACGCCGTGGCGAACAAGATGTTCGGCCGAGCCTTAAAGTACGCCTCCAAGATGGTCGAGGAGAAGCCGAGCAAAGAGAACATGAAGAACTGCATCCAGGTACGG
The DNA here is from genome assembly GCA_038048925.1 of Garcialebias charrua. Lineage (NCBI taxonomy): Eukaryota > Metazoa > Chordata > Actinopteri > Cyprinodontiformes > Rivulidae > Garcialebias > Garcialebias charrua. Next base: position 27,584 of record JBBPBX010006390.1, on the reverse strand, counting down.
TACCTGCTCAGTGTCGAGCGCTGTTCTACACCTCCCTGTTGCTGAAATCACCCGTGTTTTGTTTTTTTCAGCTCATGCGACACCTGGGATGGACGCACTGCTCTGCCTTCAGCGAGAACTGGCTCCCTGTCATGTACCCTGCAGACTACACACCGTTTTAGACAACACACACACACACGCATGGTCGTACACAGCCCCGGATACCATGCCCCTCAGGAACTCATGGTCTGTGTGTCTGACCACAACCAGCTGCCTCCTGAGAGTTTTGTTTGATTTTATTTATGTTTTAGCGCCAAAATAAAAGTTTATTCTACAGTGAGATGGTTGTGAAGCCAATCAAACCAGAGGTTCTTTATTCCCTTGAGTCCCAACAACAACAAAAGTATGAAGAGTTAAAACGTTTTAAAACAATCGCCAGCGTCTTATCCTGTCCAGAGACGTTTGCCTCCATCCATCCCATGCTTTCAGAACTAATTATCAATTACTGATTTATCTTTTTTTTTTCTGTGTAAATACTGTAAAAATCTGACCGTTTGGACACCAGGGATGCATCAAAGTCCTGAAAGAGTAACTGACCCCTGTCAAAATGAGAAAACTCAAACCGGTCGTGTTTCTGGCTGGATACGAAGACGTTCGGACACACGGGAGCAAACGGACTCTGCCTGGTTCCTCATTGCAAAGGAAGAACCCAGCCTTCTTTTTTTTTTTTGTTCCTGCCACATTCTTAATTCAGTCTTGTTTGTTAAACACAAAAACAGTGTTGAGGTGCCTTTCTTCATGTACCTTACCTTTTCTCTTGGAATGGAAACTGTGAAGAAGCTGCACAGTTTGTAGCATCGAAGTGATTTCACTCGTCAGCCTCTAAAATCAAACGTCAAAGCTGCAAAACCTCAACTGAGCCGAGTGACGCGCCTTCGCCAGACTGTCGCCTCAAAAACACATCGAAGGTGGTTTCCCTCTGGGCTGGGGCTAGTTGGCCAAACCGCATTTGTGAGAGTCTCCAAACGTCTCGCTACGTTCCTGAGAGTTGACTTGCGGAGACTTTCAGTCTTGTAGCTGAAATTACATGTTTGATCAATTTTCTCAAAGAAGTCAAGGAAACTGTTGCGAGCATCTTTGAGTTTAGTTGCGCAGGAGCTCCCCTCAGGTTTTAAATCTGAATTGTTGATAAACAATATTTAAAAAATTAAGTCCAAATCTGTCTATTTTCATTTTAAA
>JBBPBX010006390.1:0-26051 GCA_038048925.1 Garcialebias charrua | reverse complement strand
ATGAGCAGCTCGACATGAAGGTAAGTCTGATACAGCATCAGACCTAAATTAGATCCTGTTGTTTCTTGTTCCATCACCCAAACTATTTTCTGCTTCCCAAAATGAAGACAAATAGCTCAAATCTTCACATAGATTGATAAATTTGTCGGGTTTTAAATTGTCCGCTATTAAAGAGACCAGAGCCCTCTGCCTCACACTCTACTACGTCACAGATGGTGCGTTCGTGTGTAATCGGATTTCCCATGATTAAACACGGCTTGAAGTTCAAAATCACTTTTAAAGCAAAATTAAAGTGATTTATAATTTTGTTTGCAAAAACGAACATATTTAAATGATAAAATATATATATATTGAGCAATTTTATGAATAGTAGAAAAATCATGTCAGTGGACCTTTAATGTGTCTTTACATTTAGGATTTGTAAGCAAAATTTTGTGACCAGCTTCCAACTTCTATGTGCATTTGTTTACCTGTGAAAACAGCTGAAGTAAAATATGTCAACGAAGGCAACATTCATGAAACTGTTTAGGATCGAGGAATCAAACAGATTTGATGCGTTAGTACATACTGTGCGTGCACATTTATGGAGTAAAGTTTGTTAGCGTTAGACTGAAAGTGAAAGGGCTTTGAAATGGTTAACTTACTGGTCTAGCAGAAGTTTGGCAAAAGACGCGAGTGTTTGAACGCTGAGCTCAATATTTATGATGCTCCGCCTTGGTCATTGGTATTTACCGCATTTTCCAGCGTATAAGTCACAGGTTTTGCATAGATTTGTCAGTCCTGCGACTTATACCCCAAAGTGAATTCTACTTTTTTCTTCCGTATTCATAACGCAATTTTGACTGATGCTTTAAATTTCGAAGAACTGCAACAGCGAGTCCTCCCGTGCACGCTCGCTTCACTCAGCTGGTGCAAGCGGAGGAACGCTGGAGAATTGGCGGCTCCGGCTGCAATGGATGGATGGTGCCGCCCAGGCAAAATGAAACTGTTATGACCATTAAATAAGCTCATAATAAACGCAATGGGTCATCGGCGATGCATAATAATGCAACTTATATGCTGAAGCGACTTCAATATGTTTTTTCCCCCCTCTTCATTATGCTTGTTTTGACTGATGTGACTTATACGCTAGAAAATACGGTATTTTTGAAAGTTGTCTCAGTCTTTCTGTTTGCTATTATCTGCAAATTCACTTGTATTTCCACCTTAATGCGTTTTCTGAACTTCTACACGTCTGATTTTGCTCCATTTGTTTTCCTATACCAATGACAAACGGCCTGATTGAGGTTACTTGTGTGATTCAAGCTTTTGAGCAGATTCAGCCAAGTGCTTTGTTTACATTGAGTACATACCGTACTCCCATTTCAGAATGGCATATCAAATATCTAAAACTGCTGGAGTGAATTTGTTCAAACAAAATTTTTTTTTAAATGGTTTGTCCTGGAAAATGTGCCTACGCAGCTTGCTGGCCGCTAACGTTTGTAATTCAGTGAGACCGCAAAAAAAAAAAATGCAAATTTCCGTGCAATTTTGAGCCATAAACTCATCGTAATAGTAGCGGCCTGGTGAGAAACCACCTCAACGACCTTTTACCCCAACTCGCTCACTCGCTAACGTGACGGTGCAGTTTGTGAGCAGCAGCAGCAAGTTCAGAGCAGATTTCTCATAAAAATGTTCACTCAAAATATAAAATATTTTATGAGCAGCATTTTGATTGCTGCACAAAGTGTCATAAAATATTGTAAATACACTCATGAAATGATAAGATGCAATATAATACGGATGTTATCTTAATCCATGTATTTTGCATATATGCATGTCTTCTATGATCTAAATTGTGAGGGAAGCTAATTTTATGTTGGAAATGGATTTTAGTTTGACCGTTTTTACACCAGAAACGTGATTCAGAGAAGATCCACTGATGTTTCATGACATTGCGTGCACCTGTGAGCACATCTCGAACGTTGCACCCTAAAACAAAAAAGCCATTTAGACGGGCATTAAACCTCTTTTTTTTTTTTATGGATCGCACCAGTGGAGTTATTGTTAATTTGATTTACTGCAGATGAACTTTACATTTATTGTGTTCTGTGATATTTGGGACTTTTGTTGCACTTTTCCATGAAGGGGTTAGTTTTTATATACTGTATACTAAAGGGCAAAACCTATCCCCATCTATTGAAAGATTATTTGCAATAAATGTTTTGTTTGCTTAAAGTTTCAGAAATTCTGGTTTGGTCCTTTTGAACATTTCTCTCCTAAATCATGTAACCAACACGGGCTGCAGAGTTAAAACATTACCCTATATTCACGATCCTCAACCTTTGTTTTAAAACCTATTTTGGGCACAAAAATGTATCCAGATTTATTTAAATAGCACTTTTAAAAACTGCTAGTGGCTAGTCACAAAAACAAAACAAAAATCACAACAAACACAAATAAAAACTGTTAAAATTTTCACAAGACATAGAAAACATTCAAATGAAGCAAAACAACTATATAATTTATGATGCTGCGTTAAATCCGGGGTGATCTTTCAAAACACCAAACGTTCAAGACTGATCTGAAGGACAGCTGGTTCTACAGGACAACTGCAGACCTGATCACCTCTGTGGACCAGCTTGGACCTCTGGACAACTTGAATCAAATTATCATTAGGGCTGAAGAGGAGCTAGTCAACTGCCGGCCCGTGGGCCATTTTCGGCCCCCAGTTGACTTCAATCTGGCCCACTTCATTAAATAAATTGTTTATTTTATTTGGGGGGGGGGGGTGCTTCTGGATTTGGGTTTTGGCTTCTGTTTGCATCTATGATTCAATGCAATAAAATAAATTCAAAAGGTAACGGATCATTGTAAACTTTATTTTATTTACATAATGATTTTAACTGCTGGATGTCTGGCCTCCGAGCTGTTGGCTTTCAGAAACTGTGGCCGCCTGAGCAGAACTGAATAGCCCTGTCTAAAGGATCTGGAGGACACAAGAGGTCAGACGGGTCTTCAGGAAGCTGTCCATTCAGGGCATTTGTTTGTCATCAATAAACTTAAAAATCAATTCTAAAACAAACAGGAAGCCCTTATCAGCCTAACCTTTGACCTCAACTAATGCTCATTTTTTCCAAAAATGATGGTGTAGTACTCGAGACCGGTCTCGAGACCAAATTTTGATGGTCTCGGTCTTGTCTCGGACTCGACTGCATTTGGTCTCGGTCTTGTCTCAGACATTGAGGACTCGAGATTTTACTTCAAGACCAGTCGAGACCCCAACTGTGGAAATATTACAAAATTTTCAGAGTATTGTCCGGTTTATTTGTTAACATCCTTGTTTGTATTATTGGATGTAACGTACCGGTACTGATTTAAATCCAAATGTTAATGTGACTCATTGCTAAATACATTTTTTTGTTACCGCTGTCAGGCCCACCCCTCGCACGCGTCACTCCCAGCAGTGTGACCAGGCAGATTGGGCGGTTTACTGCCAACTGGGCAGTTTTCATTCTGATTTTGCTGGGAACTCTTGGAAGATTTTTGTTGGACTGTTGCATTTTGTCACATATTGTTAAATTACTTTGGCTTGTACGGATGTGCGTTTATGTTCAAACAGTAAATATACTGTAACAATACATTGAGTGGGCAGGTTTTTGTCTGATGTGGCAGTTTTTAACAGATTTTTGGGCTGGAAAACCTTGACTACCTGGCAACACTGGCCCAAATTATAAATATATATATATATATATATATATATATATATATATATATATATATATATACAAGCCCAAAACCAGAAAAGTTGGCACGTTGTGCAAATCGCAAATAAAAACAGAATACAATGACTTGCAAATCTTTTTCAACCCATATTCAACTGAATAGAATGCAAAGACAATATATTTAATGTTCGAACGGAGAAACTTTATTTTGTTTTGCAAATAACCATTAACTTAGAATTCAATGGCAGCAACACATTGCAAAAAAGTTGGCACAGGGACATATTTACCACTGTGTTACATCGCCTTTCCTTTTAACAACACTCAGTAAACGTTTGGGAACTGAGGAGACCAATTTTTGAAGCTTTTCAGGTGGAATTCTTCCCCATTCTTGCTTGATGTACAGCTTAAGTTGTTCAACAGTCCGGGGTCTCCGTTGTCGTATTTTACGTTTCATAATGCGCCACACATTTTCAATGGGGGACAGGTCTGGACTGCAGGCAGGCCAGGGGAGGACCCGCACTCTTTTGCTACGAAGCCACGCTGTTGTAACACGTGCAGAATGTGGCTTGGCATTGTCTTGCTGAAATAAGCTGGGGCGTCCATGAAAAAGACGTCGCTTGGATGGCAGCATATGTTGCTCCAAAACCTGTATGTACCTTTCAGCATTAATGGTGCCTTCACAGATGTGTAAGTTACCCATGCCTTGGGCACTAATGCACCCCCATACCATCACAGATGCTGGCTTTTGAACTTTGCGCCTATAACAGTCCTGATGGTTCTTTTCCTCTTTGGTCCGTAAGACACGACGTCCACAGTTTCCAAAGACAATTTGAAATGTGGACTCATCAGACCACAGAACACTTTTCCACTTTGCATCAGTCCATCTCAGATGAGCTCGGGCCCAGCAAAGCCGGCGGCGTTTCTGGATCTTGTTGATGAATGGCTTTTGCTTTGCATAGTAGAGCTTTAACTTGCACTTACAGATGTAGCGACGAACTGTAGTTACTGACAGTGGTTTTCTGAAGTATTCCTGAGCCCATGTGGTGATATCTTTTACACACTGATGTCGGTTTTTGATGCAGTACCGCCTGAGGGATCGAAGGTCACGGGCATTCAATGTTGGTTTTCGGCCTTGCCCCTTACGTGTAGTGATTTCTCCAGATTCTCTGAACCTTTTGATGATATTACGGACCGTAGATGGTGAAATTCCTAAATTCCTTGCAATAGCTCGTTGAGAAAAGTTGTTCTTGAACTGTTCGACAATTTGCCCACGCATTTGTTCACAGAGTGGTGACCCTCGCCCCATCCTTCTATGTGGATGACTGAGCATGTCAAGGAAGCTGCTTTTATACCCAATCATGGCACCCACCTGTTCCCAATTTGCATGTTCACCTGTGGGATATTCCAAATAAGTGTTTGATGAGCATTCCTCAAATTTCTCTGTCTTCTTTGTCACTTGTGCCAGCTTTTTTGAAACATGTTGCAGGCATCAAATTCCAAATGAGCTAATAATTGCAAAAAATAACAAAGTTTACCAGTTCGAACGTTAAGTATGTGGTCTTTGCAGTGTGTTCAATTGAATATAGGTTGAAAAAGATTTGCAAGTCATTGTATTCTGTTTTTATTTGCGATTTCCACAACGTGCCAACTTTTCTGGTTTTGGGCTTGTATATATATATATATATAATTAGCCTATTTAAATCACAAAGAATATACTTGTAACTAATGCAACTACATGGTTATCCTTGGTCTTGAGTTCGGACTTATGAAGAGTGTTTTGCCACTTCAGTGTTTTAAAGCTTTACATGTGATGAAACCGCTTCCAGTTTAACATTTGTGTAATTTTATTGTTGAATCACATGAAGTTAGGCCACTGAATGTCTAATTTCTTTGTTATGTAGCTTTGAAATTTTATAAAAGCTGATATATTCATTCAAAGGCAAACTTAAAGTTGCAGTATGTAGCTTTTATTTAAAAAAAAAATTATAATAAAATGTTATTTGAAGTCATGGTCTTGACTTGGTCTCGAGTTAGGTGGGCATGAACACAACACTTATGATATAGAGCTTTTTTTCTTTTTCTTATGAGTCATTAAAATTCTTGTTTTCATAAAAAAAAATAAAAAGTTGGTTTATTATTGGTGGCTCAGTTGGTAGAGCTGTTGCCTCAGCGAGAAGGTTACCAGATCAAGCCCCGGCCTGGGGCCTCTCTGGCCTCATGTACAAAGACATGCGTGGACTTCTTACTGAAACGTGATGTACGGTCAAATCCAGAAAACGGCGTACGCACAAAAAAATCCAGATGTATCAAACTGTGCGTACGCCGGAATCCACGCACATTGCTTTTGTACATCACAATCAACGTGGAATTGAGCGCACATGAGAGAGTGGCCGACTCCGCCTTTGACACGCCTCCATATAAATATGCAAATTCATTTAAATATGCCCTGCACCAGAGGAATGTCGTCTTGTCCCATCATGCATCACGTTCTTCAACTGCTAAAACAGCTAAAAATAAACAAAAAACAAGAATTTAAGCTGTGCAAGACTATTCAGTCTTTCTGTTTTTTATATTTTTTGCAGTTTTTTTTTTTTTTGAAAATTTATTCATTTCATTTAAAAACATGACAATTATACATACAATACAATAACAAAAAGTAAATTAAATAAAATGAAAGGTGGCAGAAGAAGAACTAGTCTTATGAAAACTGCCCCTTTTTACTCAATTCTAATGTAAATCAAATTATATATATAAAATTTTAATTAAAAAAGAAAATAACAATCTAGCTAAATTAAAAACATAAAAACTCAAACATCTTAATCAAATCAGACAACAACTTAAGTAGTGACTGGCCACAGCAAAACCAGGAACAAGTCTCTCACACTCAAACTGGAAAAAATCAATAAAAGCTTCAAGTTCTCCCATATCTTATATGCAGATTGCCAACATTGAAATGGCTGTATCTTCTTCATTTTTTTTTTGAGTGCCATGTGTTTGGCATCATCGGATAGCTTAGAACCCACACTTTCAGATTCTGTAAATAACTCAAAATGACCCAGGGGAGACTTGTTCCTGGTTTTGCTGTTGCCAGTCAATTCCCATATTCTTCCAAGAAGCTCGTCTTTATCAGTCTCTTAAATGTACACAGTGATCTGGCATTCTTAACAGTATCTTCCAAACCATTCCACAATCCTATTCTCTGAATTATTGTGGATCGTTCCTTCAAACTAGTACTAAAATAAGGCTTCACAAACATCTCAATTCCTTTAAAGGAGAAATGAAAAGTGTTTTTAAGCTAATAGTAGTCTAATGAAAAGCATAAAATAAGCTTGTTGAGAAAATTTCACAAGTCAAAAATGTCATCCTAACTCAAATTTAGACTTTGCAAAGTGAAAAAATTCTCATCTGGTGTTTTTGACCCCCCTCCCTCTGCTTGCTCTCCGTCCCCTGAATATGACATAGGCAGTGCAATGGTCGTCCCTCATACAGTAATATTAGTGTGTGTATCTAGTATTTTTTCAACTTTCATCATTTTGTAAACCGCCCCCTAGCTTATAGACTGTAGTTATGTTATCATTCACAAGAGTTTGTATATATTTTTTTGTTTATGTAGTGTTTTGTAGTTCTGTTTGTGTTAATAAAAAAAAAAATCTAGTAGTGGACAAAAAGGTTTCAGTGTGTAGCAATTAGGGATGCAGCAAAAAAAATCTATTTTTTAAAGAATCAAGATTCTTAGTCCTGGCGATTCAGAATCGATTCTAAAAGCCCCAAAATAGATTTTAAAACTTTTTTAAAATTTTATATTGTATTTTTACCGCTCCTGTGCATTCGGCCGCTGTAGAATTTTGGCCGTGTAGGGCCACCGTAGTTAGTTAGCCAGGCAGCTCCCAATGGAGCCTGCTAGCAAGGAGGGAGACCCTGCATGTTTCAACTTGCTCCTTCATCTTTAAAAATCATTTTAGATCCTACTATGTTCTGTGGAATACAGAGCTTAACAAGACATTGGTAACTGTTTCAGGACATTTTCAACACCCCCACTTCCATGTTAGCATACGGCGCTAGCATGCTAACGTTAGCATACGGCGCTAGCATGCTAACGTTAGCATGCGAAGGCTATTCGTATTTCCAGGATAGAAATGCCCATTAATGCACTAAATCACCAAACTGTTTTTGACAAACTTAAGTGATATCCTTCAGATTCAAAAAAGTCTTCTGCTTCCATTTTAAATGACAGACAAGAGGACAGTAATGATGGGTTTATAGCTTCAGTGTTATTGTAAGATAGCAAAGGAGGTCTTAATTGTGTCATAAAAGTGCGTCCAGAAAATTACTACAGAAATCACTGCACTTCGGCATGTAGCAGGAAAAATGTAAAAAAACTATTTCTTTAAGCTACTGACTTGAAAAAAGCATACTAAGTATGTTTATGTGTGTTGTTTACTATATGAAATTCTTGTTATATCGATTTTTTCAGATTTGATTACATTTCTCCTTTAAGAAAATATACACTCTCTCTTAAAATGTGTTTGAATATTGTCAGGCAACATGCCTTTATGTGCCTTATACATAGCAACAAAATGTTATAATTAACCAAATCATAGAATAGTTATATTCTAATTGCGTCCATGTGGATGTAATAATTGTTAATCATGTGTGTTTGGTGTGAACAATAATGATTTTCACATCATGAACAGTTTCTCAGAATCACCTGTAAGTGTCGCCAATGGAACCAAAACCACAGAAACGTGCGTACGCCAGCACTGGAGTTGGCGTGGGGCTGCGCACATTTCCACGTTCAGTTCTGTTTTGATACATACGGAGTTTTGCGTGGAAAATGGCGTACGCAAGGTTTTTGTGCGTACGCACCATTGATACATGAGGCCTGCTCTCTCTCTCTGTGCATGTGTGGGTTTTCTCAAGTTTCCTCCCACAAACCAAAAACATGTACGTTAGGCTGATTGGTAACTAATAGGTGTGAGTGTGAATGACTTGTTTGTCTCATCACCTGCATTATACTGTACGTTTATGCTTTTTTTGTGTTAAAAGATTAGCTGCAGCGTTCTGGATCATCATTGCTGATCTGGCGAACCCAAACAGTTACAATAATTCAGTTAGAAGGTACGGTGAATAAAACCTGAATTACCAGTTTAAAGTCACTAAAGGGTCAAAATAATTTCACTTAAGAGAAAAACCTCAGTTTGAAAACGGATGCCTACTGGAGGTCTAGCTCGTTTCTTCGGGTTGAAATTTCATCCAAACATCACCCCAAAACCTTCTATAGGCAAAGTGGCACGATGGTGCAGTTGGTGGAGCTGCTGCCTCGCAGCTAGAGGATCACTGATTCAAATCCTGGCTGGGGGGCATTTCTGGGTGGAGTTTGTATGTTCTCTCTGTGCATGTGTTTGTTTTTTCCCAGTACTCCAGTTCCCTCCAGACTAAAAACATGCATGTTAGGCTGAGTGGTAACTCTAAATTGTCCCTAGGTGTGAATGAGAGAGTGAATGGTTGTTTGTCTCTATACGTGTCTCTGTGATGGTGTGACTGGAGACCTGTCCAGGATGTCCCCCCTCTTGCACAGTGACTGCTGGATATGGACACCAGTGACACCTATGACCAAAAAAGGATGAAGCAGGTAAAGATGATGGATGAATGGATTTTACAGACGACTCCAGGCTGCTCAGATCTGTAGGACAAACAACATAGAAAAAAATGAACTAAACATAAATTTGTTTTTGTATCATGGTACACTCCAATTTGTTGAGTAAAGATACGGATGAAAGTGTTTACCTTGAGTGCACCCACGTTACAGAATCACATCTGGAAAACTACTGGAGTAAACTCTTTCAAGCTGCACCCTCTGACATAGTTCGGAATAACAATTGATTTTTGAGTCCATATTTTGTAATGAATACCTTTAACCAGAGATTTCTCTTGTCAAAAAAAAAAAAAAAGATTTTTCACTTTGAACCACTCAGAATTTCTGGTTTTAGGTTTTAGTTTGCGAACAGTCGATACCTCAGAATTTAAAAAGCGCAGCTTTCTGTCTTCTAGAGATTAAAAATTGTTTTCTGGGGTTAATCAGTGATGCAAATCTTTTTATTTTTTTACACTTTGTCATTTTTTCAAGGCTCTCAAGTGCATAATTTATTAAAATTGTGTTTTTTTCCCCCTGGTCTTTGGTTTAACGTGCTCTGCAGCACTTGTCTATGACAGTCTCTAAAAATGGCCTTAATGTTCGCCACGGGGCTCAACCTTTGACCTCTGACACTAAACAGATGTCTTGTATCTGTTGCTGTCACTCTGCTGCCGTCAGGAAAAGATTTAAGAAATGTCTGTGCGGATGGAGTGTGGATATATTTAAAGTCAGCTCAGGTTGTATTCTCTTTATTTTACATCCTTCCTCGATCACCAAGATCTGAGCTGCTGGTAAAACTGTTCTGTCCTCACAAAATATAAAAATCACAAAACAGAAAAAGTACACAGAATAAAAAGATATGAAACTTACTTGTATCTTGATGCAAACTTTGTAAGACGAGGTTAGAATTTGCAAAAATTACATTGTTCTGTTAAACAAATTAAACAAATAGAAACCATGAAGTATTATGCTTAAAAAGACACAATCAAATACAGTAAAAAGCTGCCATTTTTTGTAATAAGACATTGACAGTTTTCGTTCTATGTAAATAAAAACACAAAGTCACATTTGAGGAAACCCAGTAAACCAACATTATTGCTCGCCATGCCGCCGGGCCAAAAACATGATCACCTTTTAGTGGTGGGCAGTGCCCACCACTAAAAGGTGATCATGTTTTTGCCCACGTGTGCTCGTCCATCAGCAAAATATCTAAACCAGATGGCTTATAGAGATAATTCCCAGTTATAAATCTTTCAGTGCACACCTGCAAATGATGAACAACTAGAGCCAGCCTGATTAAAGATGGCTGCCACCAACTACAGGAATGACCTTACTGAGTCGTTTTTACAGAGATTGAGCTCCAATTTGGGGCAGTAGCAGATGAGAGTCACCCCAAAAACATACACTGAGCACTTTACCATTATCTACTGGAGACAGCTCTGTTAGCAAAATATTTCCTCTATCAGTGAATGGATAATGAAACTCAAGATAATCACTGTATGCACATCTACAACTGATTTATCTTTGACAACATCAGAAGGCAGCTGCAACTAAACCACAATAACCAAAGCAAAAATGGCTACAACCAAATCAGCTTTACAGACAATGAAGTAAAATTTGGTGTGGTAGTAGCTGAGAGTCATTCACATTCTCTGAGCCTGACATCTCCTGATATGGCATGAGACTGCGCAACGTTTTCAAGGTTTGACCGAAACTGCAACAACACCCTCGTTTCTTAAGATGATCTTTGTTTAAAAGCAACAGGCGATATGTACAGGTAGTCCCTGACTTACGACGGAGTTCCGTTCCCACGCCCGTTCGTAACACGGATTTTGTCGTAAGTCGAAAAACACCTACACACTGGCCACCCAATATACACAGACATGTACGGTACTGTACAGTTACCATGCACTTCGCCTATCCTAACGCAGTACCCTACATAATTATCAAAAAGCACATACATTTAGAGCCATAATGAAGGAAAAAAAGAGTAATGTCTTACTGGGAGCTGGTCAATTCTTCCTCCGTCTGTTAGCATGTTAGCTCGTGCACCTCCGAGCTCCTGCAGCTTCACGCGGCCCACAGCGTTTACAGCAACGTCTGTTAGCATGTTAGCTCGTTGCTCAGCTGTAGCCTGTCTCCCTCGTAAACCTCCGCTCCAAAAAATAAGGTCTCCTGTATTTCCATGCACGGTTCAGTCCAGAGTTAGCAAATTAGCCCCTCCTGACCTCCTCTGCTCCGGTCTGCTGTAAGTTTCCAGCGCGTCAAGCTCCCCCCCCCTCCCTCCCTCCTGTAAGTTTCGTTTCGGTACCGTATTTTCTGGTGTAAAGGCGCATAAACTGTGTAACTCGAAACAATGCTTTTCAATGGGAGGGCGTTCGTAACCGCGAAACGTTGTAACTCGAGACCGTCGTAACCCGGGGACTAGCTGTATTCCTCTGAGGACAGCAGCCCCAGTTGGGTCTTGTGCAATTACAGAAAATTATGAAGGTTAAAAAAAAGAGCCAATAATCATGGCATCACTGAGAACAAGCAGACTTTGTTCATCCAGCTCTTCAAATGAAATATAAAAACAAAAGACATGAAAAAGTCTCCTGCAACAGTCTAGGCCTTTAGTCCGTGACCCTGCAGCCTGTGATTCGGTCTGTCATATCCTCTCCTTCTCTACAAGTCCCCATGAAGATCTTCATATCTCCGTCCTCAGACAGTAAACTTGTGTGGAAGGCCTTGTGGAAGTTCTCTGTGAAGACCAGATCGGACTCAAGTCTGACCTTGTTGGCCCAGATCACGGTCGTTCCTGGTCTGCAGAAGTGCTTCATGGTGGCCAGGAGCTCGTCCCGGAAGTCATGGTGGTAGACCACGTCAGCAGCCAGCACGTAGTCGTACCTGTAGACGGAAGAGGGGTGGGTGTGCTCCAGGTCGTGGCTCCAAGACAGAGCTGCCACCTGGGGTAGGTGTCTACAGCGGCCCCTGGTGTTCCTCATCACGTTGGCTTGGAGGTTGCTCAGTATGTCTGGGAGGTCGGTAGCTGTGACCGAAGCGCCTAAAAGAACAGCAAAAGTGTCTTAATGAGCAACTGACCGAACTACATCATGGTCAGTGTTATTTTAATAAATATACCATTTTGATGTGTTTTGTTGTATTTTATGACCTTTTTCCACCTCACTTTCCATAATGTCACAAATTTGACAAAAAGTACAAGCCGTGACACGTCAGTATTTTTCGTCACAATTGCTTCTTGCTCTGTCGAGTTGTGTGCCGCAGAGCGGTGCTGACAGCTCACCCAGCAAACTGGCCACAATGGACACCAGTCCAGTTCCCGCTCCCAGTTCCAGAACCTCCTTCTCACGCAGGTCGAAGGTGTGCCCGTTGTTTTCCAGGAAGGAGCATAACGCCAACGCCTGCAGGCCACAGAAAACCAGACGGGAACAAATGACTGAGAGGTTACACAACACTTTAGACTGTTCTCAGAAATACTCACAGCTGGCCACATCATGGCCCCGTACGAGTCTATGGATTCATAAATGACAATATCCTCGCCAACGTAATGGTAGATGTCTTTATTGGTCCTGTAAAGGATGCTGGGGACCCATTTCTGTTTCACAAACATCTCTTCTGTGGAAAGAAAAAGGCATATACAGTATCCCTCGTTTATTGCGGGGTTTGGTTCTGAACCCACCCACAGTAAGTGAAATTCCACAAAGACGTAGTGACGTTATATTCATTTTAGTATTTATGTCAACTGTCACTCTGTAGAACTCGATCACAGGTGAAAAGACCAAGATGCGATGACGTAAGAGGGAAAGGAGGTTTGGACGATCCATGGATATGTGAGCGAAAGTCCAACAAACACTCTCTTCAGAATGTGGAGCTTGACTCTGAGAGCTGAACGTCTGAGTTCATGGTCACAAATACAGGCATGGGTCATTCACAGAGGCAGAAGAAGCAAAAGTTATCTGAAGGTTTTAGCTGGAACCGGTGGTCCGACGGCAGAGCAAACATTAGGTGGGTCAGGAACAGAGCAGGAACAAAAACACTGGATGGCGATCAGACAATCTACAGACACTGGACAGCAACGCACAAAAAAATAAAAAATAAAAGCACTACGCAGGTGCAAAATCCATCCATCCATTATCTTTACCCGCTTCTTCCTTTTCGTGTCAAATTAATTATTTTAAATATTTAGCACTTGCTGCAGCAGGTTGGCCTGGCCGTTCACCGAGGGCAACTAAAGGCTTGTTTCCGGTCGCGCTTGATTATTTAAAATAAACATTGCTGCTCATGCAGCGTGGATTGTTTATTTAAACTATCACAGGATTTGAATTTAAATTGTTAATTTACACAGAAGGAGTGAGATTGGGAGTGGCACAGGTGATGAGTGTGACTGCAGCGGAGAAGTGGGCATGGCAGAGATCATGACATGCTGCAGGGGCTTCTCCCTGCACCTGTGGGCTGCACAAAGGTGCAGCAGGTGCTAAATCGTTTAAATAATTAATTTTAAATAAATGCAGCACGGTGGCACTACTGGTAGAGCTGCTGCCTCTCAGTGAGAAGGTTGCCGGTTCAAATCCCGGTCCGGGGTCCTTTCTGGGGGGAGTTTGCATGTTCTCTCCGTGCATGCGTGGGTTTCCTCCGGGTACTCCGGTCTCCCACAGACCAAAAAACATGCATGTTAGGCTGATTGGTAACTCTAAATTGTCTCTAGGTGTGAGTGAGAGAGTGATGTTTGTCTCGTTTGTCTCTATGTGTCCCTGTGATGGACTGTTGACCCGTCCAGGGTGTCCCCCGCCCCTCGCACTGTGACTGCTGGACATGGGCACCGGCGACCCCTGTGACGCAAAATGGAAGAAGCAGGTAAAGCTGATGGATGGATGGATGGATGAATTTTAAATAAACAATGCATGCTGAGACTCATGCGGCTCATCCATCAATCAACCAATTGTGCGTCATGTCCAGTCTTACTTTGGTAAACCGCAAAAGAGCGAGTCCGTGAAAGTCGAACCACAAAGTAGCGAGGGACTACTGTACTGTATTTCAGCAAAGCCAGAAAGCTAAAGAGGAGCCACATACAAAAATGTTAAAGGTCATAAATCAACATCTTGATATTAATTATTTAGAAATTGCATTTTGTAAACATTTAGAGCTGAAATTTTACTGAAATCTGGTGATGAAGCTGATACTGAATTATTAAAACTAAAAGGAGCAGGACACTATAAGCTAAAGGAGAAGAAATGTTAGCTAAAGGTTTAAAGGAGCAAAAAGCTGGCTAAAAGTAAAAAATAAAAATAAAAAAGCCAAACTCTAGAAGATGCACAACACTGGCTACAACAAAAAATATGTGGAACACTAAAAGGTGCAAAACACAAGCTGATTTAAAAAAATATATATTTTATTTTTTATTTTTACAAAATGCAAATGTTGAAAGTGAAAAATCACTAGCTAAAAAACAAAAGCTGTGCAATTTCTAATAGCCTAAAACAGCAAAAATGCTAGTTAAAAGCACCAAGCTAAAGGCTGACAGTATCAAAGACCAGCTGGAAGCTAAATGTAGAAAAAAAAATAACTGAAAGTAACATAATGATAGCTAAAAGCTGAAAAACCAAAAGGCTTGCTCTTGCAGAATAATAGCTGAACGTTTGGGGGAGTGGTGGCGCAAATGTTAGAGACGGTGGGCCTGTGATCGGAAAATCGCCGGTTCAAGCCCCATTACCGACAACATCAGAAAGTGAGCAAGGCCCTTAACCATATGGCCCTAAACAGGTCTCTCTTGAAAAGGAGTTCTCGTGGCTCAATGAGACTACCTGGATAAATAAAGGGTAAAAAAAAAAACATATAAACTTGGATGACTTGGTGATATGTCCATCTCCGCTGTCAATTGTGGATGTTAAGGACGCATATATAAATGGATTTATGCTAACTGGTTTCTGGCTTTTTGGATTCGGCTGGTTCCTGGTCTATCAACAAACAAGGAAGTCGTCGGCAGCAAATTAGGCCCTGGTCAGGCTGCCTGCCTTATGTGATGGCTTGGTTCGTGCCTCGAGCACCCAGACTCAAATGCCTTTGGCAGGATGGATCAGATCTCGGGAAATACTCTCAGGCACGGTAGCAAAAACCTAGTAGCAAGGTTAGCTAGAAACTTATGGTTAGTTAAAAGCTAAAAGTAGCAGAATAATTGCTTAGATAAAAGTGGCAAAAGACGAGCTAAAAACCATATGTAGCACCAAAAAAATAAGGCAAAAACAGCCAGTTTGCTGAAGCAGGTTTTAAGTGTCACTAAACGGCCTCTGGATCTTTAACTCCTCCCCCGAAGCAGATTCAAATTCTCCCTCAAAATGGGCGTGTCGAGAGACAAGGAGGGGAGGAGGTGGGGTGTTGGCTACGTTCACGCCTCCTCCAGCAACAACCTAAAAAACTCTAGCCAACAACATAAACCAAGCAACAACAAATAATAAACATGTACAGTAGATGTATTTATCTATCTATTCCACCCGACCTATCCAAAACAAAAGGCTTAAAAAAAATGAAAATAATACCACAAAGTTCTCCGTGACCAGGAAGTGAACCCAGGTCTCCGGCATCACAACCCAGCTGTATTACCACTGACCCAACTCAGCATTCATGCATTGCTCCTCTATCGCACACTATTAGAGCAAATACAACCAGATAGTTTCAATGAAGTGGAAAATATTCTTAAAATAAATAAGTTAAAATACACAAATAACTAGTGCCATTCCGAAAACTATAATATGCTTTGTTGCAGAGCTTTTCAGGAGTGAAATGTACCACTCCCATATGAACTGCAGTGAGGACCGTCTCATCTCCGCAGGGGATTGGCTCTGCTCGAACCACGTTCGTGACGAAAGCGTGCGAAAACACGTAACTTTGCGAATCCTAGACCAACAAGAAAATTAAGGTGCAATAACCTCTGTTCAACCCATAGGGCTACCGTAAACACGTTTTTAGACCAAATATTGCCAATTTAAACAAATGCGAACTATTACATGAAAATTAACACAGACATAGTGCTATGAAACCTTTTAAACACATTCTAGGAAGTTTATCAGCTGAAAAAAGTTAAATTTGCATTTAGTTCCTCTTTAAAGAGAACAATGTTTTTCAAGGGACTGAAAAGATCTCATTGCATTTCTAGGGATGAAATGGAAAGTTAAACATAAAATAAATGAAAAAAATAACAATAATTAAAGACATAGTCATTTTCTGATTTAGCTGAACATTTTGATATACTAATGGTTAAAATAGCACATAGGCCTGTTTACAAACAGATAACTTGTTTCATGAGATAATTATTATTGATAAGTTAACAAAAATATAACTCAGTGAGTTTTATAATCAGCTGAAGTTTGGTGTGGTAGTAGCTAAGAGTCATTCACAACACAGACTCCAAGCTCTAACCAATCAGCTCTCACCTTTTGTGTTTTTGTCCTTTTGTTCATCTGTTTCATCTTCTTCAGCACCATCGTCTTTGAGAGCCGAACTTCTCTCTGGATCTTCCTCTTCGTCGCTGTCAGTCTCATTGTTTTCTTCCTCGTCGTCTCTTCTCTCAGCTTCCGACTCGTCAGATTCCTTCTCCTGAAGGGCGCCGTGACGTTCGTCATTTTTGTGTTTTAGCTCCTCCTCCTTTGTTGGTTCTTCCTCCTCCTGTCCCAGGAGATATGCATTTTCCAGCTCCTCATCGTCTCCTTCTCTACAAGTTGCCATGAAGATCTTCACGTCTCCGTCCTCAGCCAGTAAACTTGTGTGGAAGGCCTTGTGGAAGTTCTCTGTGAAGACCAGATCGGACTCAAGTCTGACCTTGTTGGCCCAGATCAGGGTCGTTCCTGGTCTGCAGAAGTGCTTCATGGTGGCCAGGAGCTCGTCCAAGAAGTCATGGTGGTAGACCACGTCAGCAGCCAGCACGTAGTCGTACCTGTAGACGGAAGAGGGGTAGGTGTGCTCCAGGTCGTGGCTCCAAGACAGAGCTGCCACCTGGGGAGGGTGTCTGCAGCGGCCCCTGGTGTTCCGGCACAAGTTGACCCTGGTGCTGTTCAGGACTTCTGGGAGGTCGGTAGCTGTGACCCAGCCTCCTGAAAACAGACAGAAACCAGTCACAACTGGTCACCGCTGTGAGGGAAGATCTGCGTCCGGCGCTTTACGCACCGAGGAGCGCCGCGACAATGGACAGAAGTCCAGTTCCTGCGCCAATCTCAAGGACGGCTTTGTCCACAAGACTCCACTCGTCCTGATGCGTGTCGAGGTAGTGACAGAGAGCCAGAGCCTGAGGGCGACATCATCACAGCTGCAGTCAGGTGTCACACGACATCCAAACATCTCATGATGACCCACCAGACAGGTTTTAACACAACGTTTAGTATGGAACGATCAAATGTTCGTCAGCAACTTATTTACTTTCAGAGTCAGACAGATTCAAGATGGCCGACACAGCCTAATGACGTTGGCAAACAAAGAATGGGCATAACTCAGTGAATTTTATAGAGACTGAGCTCAGATTTGGTGTGGTAGTAGCTGAGGGGCATACACATCACATTTTCAGAGCTCTACCTGCTCACACAAGATCTCAGGAGATCCAGTATAATCAAAGTTCATGCTCAACAATCCAGGTAAAAAATCCAACAAAGTTCAGTCAGGTCATCTGGACGGTTTACTTTATTGTTGAGACGTTTCATCCTTCATCCAAAGGACTTCATCAGTCCAAGGAGCCACAACAAACTCAGTCCCAAAAGCAGCATGTACCCACATAGTGGACCAACCAGTTAGCTGGTGATAAGATGGTTTCTGGGGCCTGCCTTCTCCCCTGTCAACTCCCCTGAGGCAGCCATAGCCAAACTGGTTCAAAACATCAAAGCTCATGCTCAATAATCCAGGTAAATTAATCCAACAAAATTCAGTCAGGTCATCAGAAATTTACCTGGATTATTGAGCATGAACTTTGATGTTTTGAACCAGTTTGGCTATGGCTGCCTCAGGGGAGTCGACAGGGGAGAAGGCGGGCCCCAGAAACCATCTTATCACCAACGAACTGGTTGGTCCACTATGTGGGTACATGCTGCTTGTGGGACTGAGTTTGTTGTGGCTCCTCAGACTGATGAAGTCCTTTGGATGAAGGATGGAACGTCTCAACAAATAAAAAAATGAAACAGTCCAGATGACCTGACTGAACTTTGTTGGATCCAGGATAATGTTAATTTCAAGGTTTGTCCTAAAGGCAACATAAGTTTCCTTGTTTCTCAACATTTTTGCCCTGACCCAGGTGGAACGTCCCCCCCCAGGTTTGGAGGCGGGGGAGTCTTTGCCTCGTGGAGAATTTTAAGTATCTGTCTTGTTCACAAGTGATGATGGGATGGAGTGGGAGATGCATTGGCAGATCTGACCTTTGCTTTGGTCGCTCTAAAGAAAGAGTTTACAATAAAAGAAGGTTTGGGACCAAACGGCGCCACTCACCGCGGGCCATATCGTGCCTGCATAGAAGTCCAAACCCTCCTCGATGGTGATCTTATGACCAGCGTAGCTGTAAACCTCTTTTCCAGCTTTGGAGTAAAAACATGGAGCCCAGGAGGACGGTTTTTGTTTCTTCCCCGCAGTGGATTCTTCTGTGAAGTGTATAGAAATCAAATTCTTCAGAACTAAGAGGCTCAAATCAAAACAACCAAGGTGGTTCAAATTACCCTTTTCTCTCGTTTTGTTTTCCTCCACCCCATCTTCTTCCTCCTCTTCCTCCTCCACGTCACCCCTCACGCAAGTCATTTCTTCCATATGAATTAAGTTATTCTGTGTGAATAAATCATAGAAATGTATACGGTTTATAAACTTTAAGTGTGGTAACATCATTGTTGTAGTAAGAAGAGCATACGATTTTTACAGTGCAAAACATCAGAACGACACACTTCAAAATCAGCACAGAGCACAGGTTGTTTCAAACTCAGTCCAGAATCCTTTAATATTTCTCAGGTGTCTTACCTGGGAGCTTTAGTTCCTGCAACAGTTCTCCAGAGGAGCCCCGGTGCGTCTGGACACCCGCGACTCTGAGGATAAAAAGACCCTCAGCATCCAGCAGGACACACCCATCATCAGCACAAGGACACAGGGGTATTTTTAGAGCTGCGCTCATATAAGCCTGATACGAGAGCAGAGGGCCCGACGTTTCAACCACATCAACAAAAATGACTCAAACAGGGAGCCAACTGGAAGCAGGGAACGAAGAGAATGTGAGACTTCAGGACTGTTCTGCAGGTGGTCCAAAGCAGCTGGTGGACCATTAAAACCAGTTTCACAGTTTAAACACATCAACTCTTCTAAACTGTGGAAAAACTAGCAACAGTCTGAGTAACTGGACTCAAATTGGCCCAAATGTTTCATGTCAATCTGATATTGCATCTTTTTTTTTTTTATGAGGTTGTTTAAAAATACTCACAGGGTCAATTAAGGAGGGGTGGGGGTGTTAAACCAGAACCAGCATCTGATTTGTGTTTAGTTTGGCAGCATCTTGGCAGGGAGGGGTGGAATGTGTGTGTCACATTAAAATCATGTCCAAAACACTAACATCATTAGACCACTCATGGTCAGGAGTTTGGTATATATATATATACAGGTGGTCCCCGACTTACGAAGCCCTTGACTTACGAAGTTCCGACTTTACGAAGTTATAATTAATAAAATTATGATTTTTTTTATTTATGTTTAAATGTTCTTAATTTCATGTGTACAGCACTTTGTTGCAGCTGTGGTTGTTTTAAATGGCTTTATAAATTATTTAAATGATTATTTTTATTATTTTAAACCCGAATTACATCACTTACGGTTTGTTTCGCTGGTTTCCGGTCGCGTTGTTTTTAGCTTCTGTTAGCTTGCGCTTGTTCTGAAATGGCGGCGAGAGTCTGCTGCGGGCGGCCGGAGCTCCATCTGTGTCTGCCTGGCAGCCTCAGATGTTGGATGAACTCCGAGGTGACATGTTAAAACGTGGATAAACACAGCGGTGCAGCCTCTTTGGAGGGACGGACACCAAGCTAACGGGGGCTAAAATGCCTTTTGGAGGGACGACACCTTGAGCTAAAGGGGGCTAATGCTAAAGCGGACCCGACTCGCGCGGCGGCGAGAGCCTGCAGCTGGGAGCTCCATCCGTGTCTGCCTGGCAGTCTCAGATGTTGGATGAACACCGAGGTGACATGTTAAAACGTGGATAAACAGCGGTGCAGCCTTTTGGAGGGACACCCCGAGCTAACAGGTGCTAAAATGCTGACGCTACCCCCACCGGAGACACGGACTGACTGAGACCAGCTCACAGTAAGAAATTGTATTTTTTAATTAAATTAATATACAGTACGGTATATCTCTAAATACAGTACAGGTATGTCTAAAAAAGCCAAGTCTGGTCCTCTGGACATTCAAGTAGCCTACAGGTATGTGTTTATGGATGAATGTGTGTTGTAATGTGTTAGCTAACTGATTGTAAATAAAGTTCTGTGCATGTTTAAGGACCAGTATGTACGCTTGTTCAGTCTCATGTAGATAAACGGGTGTGCGGCGCAGCGTTAGCATGCTTTTTCCTACTTACGAATGAAAATCCGGTTTTACGAAATGGCCACGTGCGGCGCGTTCCGACCTACGAATTTTCGAGTTACGAATGATACGTAGGAACGGAACTCCTTCGTAAGTCGGGGACCACCTGTATAAATAAAGCAGTTACAGCTTTGGTAAATGTGCAAATAAAGGACAAGCTATATAATTACATTATTACCTCTTCTAAATCTAATAAATGAAAGGTTTAAAATCTGATCTGCTCACTAAACAATTCCCTTAAATCGGTAAAAGAAATGTGGGAGAATAACCTGAATTAATACCAAAATAATTTTTGATTATTATTATTACACGTCCCACCGGGAGGAGACCCAGAGGAAGACCCAGGACGCGCTGGAGGGACTATGTTTCTCGGCTGTCCTGGGAACGCCTTGGGATTCCCCCGGAGGAACTGCTCCAAGTGGCTGGGGAGAGGGAAGTCTGGGCCTCCCTACTTAGGCTGCTACCCCCGCGACCCGACCCCGGATAAGCGGAAGAAGATGGATGGATGGATGGATAATTTTTGATAATTCAAGAAGTATCACTTAAAGGTTCTTGTTGCAAAGTTTGAAATCAAGTTAAAAAGGCTGTCCTAAACTACCGTTTGAAAGAGTTCACTCCAGCAGTTTTACAGATATGTTGAGTTTTTTTTAAATGCGGGTCTGCGCTCAGTGTAAACAAAGCAGTCGGTTGAACCAAACCACGTGGAAGCTTGAGCCTTGACATTAGGCTGGCTGTCGATGTATCAGACCAGAATAGAAGAACAGAGAATAACAAGTCATTAAATTGGTCCCTAAATATTTACTTTAGATGACAGTTACCGACGGTCTGAGGTAAATTATCCTGCTTTTTTTTTTTGTTCTTATGCTCGCATATTGTTGTGAGGTCCACTCATGCAAAAAAGTCCATGTAAATTTAGATGCTGGGTTTGGACTGTTTCCATGTTGTGTTTACCCGCTTGCCTTTTCCTGCAATGGCCTCAGTTGCTCCAGCAAAGTTAGGAGGTAACCGGATCAGGCTGCACGTATCAAGCACCCCCAGAAAAGATAAGAGCTCCGATGACATCCACTGCATTTGAACACAAAACATCACATCCCATATTCAGGTGTCGTCATTTAAATTGATTTATATCAGAAGTTTTTTAAATTTAGGCCCTCATGCTAGTTCAGCTGGGGGCTTTATTTTGCTAAAAGATGCCAGATTTTCAGCTTGATGACAGGAGTGTCTCTCAGACAATGATTGGCATTAAGGGTGACAGTGAGCTGATACAAGCACAAGGCCTCACACCAACTTCAGCTGTTAAGTATTTATTTATCCTGACAATGGCAGCAATATTCACATCCACCAGCTTAAACCTCTTTAGCTTTTATCCATCTTGTCAACACTCCCCTCGCTCCGCAGCCAGATATCACGTATCCTCCTGGCGGGCAGGAAGACGAGGAATTACGGCTCAGAAAAATGACCCTGAAAACCTCTGAGGATTTAGAATCATTAAAGTATCAGATTTAACATTCATAGTACTGTAAGTGACTCTAACATACTATATTTCCAAGATAATTAAGCCAACTGGTGAGTTTCCAAAGTATGGTGAACCACAGGTGTTCGAGTTACCGAAGCAGCACATTTACTCCCTAACATAGGTGCAGTAAGGGGGAGAGTTTTCACCTGATAAACTTAAAAAAGTTTAAAAGTGTTTTAATTGTGGCACAATACCAGAAAAGTTGTTATAATTTACTGACAGTGGTGATTTTAGCCTCTTTTTGGAGCTGCCCAAGCACGCCTAAATTTTAACTCAGGTGAAAGGCTAAATAAACCAAAATACTCCTGTTAATTTTTGACTGTGTAAATTTACAAACACACCCCATACTACGAGGGGCCGTGTAGGACTTAAACTATTTTCCTCTCTCACACACACATCTATTGCCTCTCATTCAGTATAGTATTATTCACACACATATATCAAAATTTTTTTTGCTTATTTCCTCTCATTCAGAATAGTATTACTTCACATACACACATTTTTGAAATGGCAGCTCGACTCTGTCGTGTTCTGAACTCTTCCACTGCTGGTCACTTTTCATCTGCTTTTAATCAGAACTGTACCATCCCAGAGACCAACAACACTGAGGCCCTCAGCTCATGGTTTCACTCCACCTGCAAAACGGTTCTAGACGCTGTGTGTCCGTTAAAAATCAAATCTCCTAAAATCAAGTGTGAACCGTGGTTGGACGAAAACACCAGGGCAGCTAGGAGAGAGTGTCGCAGAGCTGAGCGCAGGTGGAAATCGAACAAATTACAGGTGTTGTTTCAAATATTAAAGGACTGCTGGCGTCACTATCAAAAAACTGTGAAAGATGCCAAAAGAAAATACCTGTCAAATGTGATTGCATCAAACAGTCACAGTCCTCATGTTCTGTTTAAAGTTATTGGTTCTGTTCTCAACGCACCGCAAACAAACTGTATTGAACCTTCACCTGCTGCATGTGAAAACTTTCTAAGCTTCTTTGTTGAGAAAGTCAATTCCACTAGAGCCCAGATCTCACCTTCTGCTCATGACCCCTCAGTCTCTGTGCCCTGCTCGGCTGTTTTTGACAGCTTTGAACCTGTGACTCTGTCGTCTCTGCAGGAGGTGGTCAGTCACTTGAAGCCAACAGGTTCACCAAGTGATGCTGTTCCTCCTCGTTTACTCAAAGAGGTTTTCATCACTGTAGGTCCTTCAGTCCTGGCTCTTCTGAACAGCAGTCTGTCCTCTGGTGTGGTCCCTGGACATTTTAAACATGCAGATGTCCAGCCTCTCATTAAGAAACCCACTCTTGACCCCTCTGTTCTTGCTAACTACAGGCCCATCTCCAAACTGCCATTTCTTTCAAAAATGCTCGAGAAGGTTGTGTACAACCAACTATCAGCATATTTGGAAGAACAGAACATTCTCGAGGTTTTACAGTCTGGTTTTAAAGCTCTGCACAGTACAGAATCTGCTCTTTTAAAGGTTTTTAACGACATATTTTTAGCAACAGACTCTGGTGACAGTGTTGTCCTCCTGCTTTTAGATTTATCATCTGCTTTTGACACCGTGGACCATGACATCTTACTATGTCGTTTGAAACAATGGGGGGGTGTCAGCGGTGCAGCACTGAACTGGTTTAGGTCCTACTTAGCCGACCGTACTTTCTGTGTCCGCCTTGGTGACCATGTGTCCTCCTCTGCTCCTCTTCTGTGTGGGGTTCCTCAGGGCTCAGTCTTAGGCCCCCTCCTCTTCACACTGTACCTGCTCCCTCTTGGCTCCATTCTTAGGAAATATGGGATCTCCTTTCATTGTTATGCAGATGATACGCAGATTTATGTCCCGCTTCAGAAAAAGGACTCCAACTCTCTGGCCCCTCTGTTTTCATGTCTGGAGGACATCAAAGCCTGGATGGCTGTGAACTTTTTAAAGTTTAATGAGGGGAAGACTGAGGTGATGGTTTTTGGAAGCTCCACTGAGACTCCCAAGGTCAATGTTGGTTCCTTGGCTCAATACATCAGACCTATTGTTACAAACCTGGGGGTCAAGATCGATGCCGGACTAAAATTAGAAAACCACATCAGAGCAGTTGTTAAAACTAGTTTTTTCCACCTGAGGCAGCTGGCTAAGGTGAAGCCAATTCTTTCCAAGCAGCATTTTGAAACAGTAGTTCACGCCTTTGTGACCACACGGCTGGACTACTGTAATGCACTCTATATAGGAATCAGTGATTCGTGTATCTCTCAGCTTCAGAGGGTACAGAACGCCGCTGCACGACTTTTAACTGGCACACGAAAGTTTGACCACATTACTCCTGTTTTAACCTCCCTGCACTGGCTGCCCGTACATTCCAGGATTCATTTTAAAGTTCTTTTATTTGCTTTTAAAGCGCAAAATGGTCTTGCCCCGCCCTATCTGTCCGAGTTGCTGCAGCCATACACACCCTCTCGATCCCTCAGGTCATGTGATCAGCTGCTCCTGAGTGTCCCAAAGACAAAACGCAAGCTCAGAGGAGACCGTGCTTTTGCTGTGGCAGCTCCTAAACTGTGGAACAACCTTCCCTTGAACATCAGACAGGCCTCTTCCCTGTCTGTTTTTAAATCTCTTCTTAAAACCCATCTCTTCTCCCTGGCCTATGACACCATCTGCGATGTTGACTTTTAATAATTTTAGTCGCTTGTTTTATCTGAGTGTATGTATTTCCTCAACTTTTATTATGTGACTTTTATTTATTTTAATCATTTTATTACCTGATTGTGATTGTTTTGTTGTGTGTACAGCACTTTGGTCCTGTAGGTGTTTAAAGTGCTCTATAAATAAAGCTGGTATGGTATGGTATGGTATTTTTTGCCTATTGCCTCTCATTCAGTA
Organism: Garcialebias charrua; assembly: GCA_038048925.1. Lineage (NCBI taxonomy): Eukaryota > Metazoa > Chordata > Actinopteri > Cyprinodontiformes > Rivulidae > Garcialebias > Garcialebias charrua. Next base: position 766 of record JBBPBX010006390.1, on the reverse strand, counting down.
TAGTATTATTCACACACACACACATCTAATTTTTTGCTTATTGCCTCTCATTCAGAATAGTATTAGTTCACACACACACACACACACACACACATCTATGAGGGGCCGTGTAGGACTTAAACTATTTTCCTCTCTCACACACACATCTATTGCCTCTCATTCACAATAGTATTAGTGTACATATGGGGTTGAATGAGTACCGGTACATAATTTTTAAACTCGACATTAACATAATAATACTCGAATAGAGCTCGAGTAGTTGATGATTTCATAGGATCTCAAGATGCAAAAAATAATTAACTAACTAAAACTGCAACAACAAAAAAATATATATACTATATATTTTTTATTTTTTACAAAAAAAGACCAACAAGACATTGGGAGCATATATTAGGCTCCTACCATTTATCTTGCAGCAAATAAGTCACAGGAAACCCAAAACTGTTAGTTATTATTATTAAGCTGCAAAAGTGAAAAAAATGTGCGGCACGTCAAAAACGAAACTAAAAACAGTGGGGCGGTTGACCACCCCGCACCACCGCCTGTGGTGCTGCGCATTAGGTTTAGTTTTAGAGATTAATATGTTAATAGGTTTTTATAGGTTTAGAGATTAATATTTTTTGCCTTTTATTTGTGAAACAAGGTCAGAGGAAGCTGGTTCTGGTTCGGTCGATTGGACCCGGTGTTACACCACATTCTGTGACCTGCAACAGTTCATGCAACACCGCCCCCTATGGTCACAATATACGTGGTCACAGAATATGGT
>JBBPBX010006389.1:39590-50569 GCA_038048925.1 Garcialebias charrua | reverse complement strand
ACCATTGCTGTTCATTGTTCTTTAGTTTTAGCAGGTCGCTTTCGTAAATGAGCCCATGAGGTTCAAAAGATTTACCTGACTAAATAAAGGTTGAATGAATATAAACGTCTTTGGCGTCCTCCTGAGATAGAAATGAAAGACACATCAGCTGCAAAACTCCACATGGATCTCTGTTGTGCCCCGCAGCGTGAGTCTCGGCAGGACAAGAAGGTTCTCTAGGACCCTGCTGTTTTGTTGAAAATGTTTAAAATCATTCTAAAGAGAATAATCAGTGCTTTATCACATTAATACACTGATGGGACACACATTGGAGGCAATGAGGGGTTCAGTGTCTTAAACAGGGACACTTCGGCATGTGACTGCTGGTGGATTTGAACCCCCAACTCTTGCATTGGAGAACGACTGCTCTAACCACTCAGCCACCATTAATATATGTGGAGTCTTTCCTACTTTAGGTCACATACATTCCAATATCTGAACTGTCAAGGAAACGATGACACTCACCGTCCTGATCTTCGAATCACTCTATATACACATGTTCAGTTTTAATGCAAAAGAGAATTATTGTTTAAATATCAACATTTTTAAACCCCTATTGGACAACAGTTTAGTAAAAACCCAAGACAAGCTGCAAATAGACTTTCTCATAGCTGCATTTTGAGTGTTCACCATGCCAGCATGCCATGTGCCAAAACTGCCATTTCCCATGAGAGAGAAAAATGACTTGGTTGTCAAGGTTCAAAGCACTGCTCATTTGTCCTATTGCACTTTCCATTCTGGCTGCAGGATCACGGACCGATTTGGACCTTCAACCTCAGAGGGATGCAATTAACTACCTGACAGAATAGAAATCCAACAGTACTCCAGAGCCTAAGGACCAGATTTGGGAATCACTGGTCCAAAGCCTGTCTCTGTAATTGGCAGAGACATTGTAATAAGTAGGGATCACCTCTCCTTAATCGGTCACAGCCCACCACTTCCCCCTCCTCACACTCTTTTTCATGCTTGGCTGACACAAAACCAAGCAGCCTGTGGAGCTCCTGAACATGTTGGACTCCCTTCATGCCCCCAAGCAGAAGATATGTCACTTCTATGTGTTAAACCAACATCACCCCCTTCTAATTAAACTCATAGAGGTCGCTTTAATGCTGAAAATTTAAAGAGGCTTTCACAAAATTCAGTTGCAGAAATTAAAATCAGTGAAATACTGCATCCAGGTATTTTATACCTTTTTCCTTATATATATATATATGTTGCTGATTGTTGTTAGTATAATTCAAATTTAACCCCATCTTATTTACCAGAAGCTGCAATGCTGCTGTCAATAGAAACATATTCAAATTTGAAACATGTCCATTTATTTTCCACACTGTAGTTTTTATTTACTTAGTGTGACACCAGTGCTCTCTAGTGGTGATTGCTCAGCTGAGTGGAAAACCAATTACAGGTTGCATGAGATTTTCCCTCATAAATACATTATGAAGCTTAATAAGCCACTTATTCAAAAACAAATGTGCTGCAGATTGTTTTAATGTTTTGCATTTCATTCACAATGTGGGCAGTGCGGTAGTGAAGTGGTTAGAACTGTCACCTCTCAGTGATAAGGTTGCAGGTTCGCCTCAGCCTGGGGCCTTTCTGGGTGGAGTTTGTATGTTCTCCCCATGCACGGGTACTCCAGTTTCCTCCCACAGAGCAAAAACATGCACTTTAGGTTAACTGGTAGCTCTAAGTCCCTAGGTGTGAGTGTGGCTTGTCTGTGAAGGACAGTGTACACCACCTCTCACACAGTGACTGATGGAGAGGGGCACAGCTCCATGTGACCCAGAGAAGGAATCAGGTACCGGTAAATAAAAAAGACAAATGGATGGATTCACTATGTATATTTTTTCTTTCTGAAAATATCACTACACAGACAAATTTGCCAAATGCCAAACAATTTTATTCATCACAAAAATTTTGAAATACCATTTTCTTTTAAAATATCTATTTACAGCTGCATGTACAAAGAGGTTAACTCAGTCAAGGCAACTACTTTGCATAAGTAAGGCACTTCATTCAGATTTTTTTTTTAAAAATCACAAATAACATCTTCGTGCAGTCTTGGGTTTGTCATGAGCGGCATAAAAATAAGCTTTGGGTTTTTGCTTCAAAATAAAAGGTACAGAATTTAAATATTTGCATGATCCTTGCTGCTCGTCTGTGCGTTCTTTGAAAATTTCTGATAAATGAAATTAACTGGCAACAGCATCTGTGCATAATTAACAGATGACCTCTGCGTGAGTTTGGTGCAGCTTGGAGCAGATTCTCCTTTCACCAGTGGTTGCTCTGAGCTGCAGCATCCACATCCGTGATGTGTAGAAGTCTGCCACTCGCGCCTCCTTCCAGGTAGCTCGGCTTGACAGCAGGAGTGTCAGACAGCCTCCTTCTGCTTTTGTTTAGGTCTGGATCAGAGAGCGAGTGGTTTAAATAAATGATGCAAACGTAAACTGATAATTGAGCAGATGAAGAGCAAGTCGTAGGACAGCAGTTCCTCACCTGAGATTGCAAGTAACATCTTGCGTCTGGCGCCAAAGGTAGAGACACCAACTTCTTTCAGATCCTCGTCGGACAGAGTGAGGAATGTCTGGTAGTCGATCTGGGTGAGTACACAGAGAGTTTGTATCACGATGCTCATCCATAATGCATGAAACCTCTGGCTGGAGAACAAGAATGAGCATGTCTGGGTGGTTCAGGCTCTGCAGCAACTTCTACACAGCTGCTCAAGTGAACAATGATTTCATATTATTCTGTTTAGCTCATTTATTTCACCCCTCAGAATTTAGAAATAACTCATTCAAATGAGAAGGTCTGACAAAACCTAAAGAAATTTCACAGGATTTGTGGATTAAAAGAGCAGGGAGGAGAAAAGTCTTAGTCTATGATCCTGTGCTTACATTAAACGAATAGATTCATAAATAAAGAGTGGCACGGTGGCACAGTTGGTAGCTCTGCCGCCTCTCAGCAAGAAGGTTTCCAGATCGAATCCTGGCTGGAGGCCTTTCTGGGTGGAATTTGCATGTGTGGGTTTTCTCCAGGTACTCCTGTTTCCTCCCACAGACCAAAAACACACATGTTAGTCTGACTGGCAACTCTAAATTGTCTCTAGGTGTGAGTGAGAGAGTGAATGGTTGTTTGTCTCTATGTGTCCCTGTGATGGACTGGAGACCTGTCCAGGTTGTCCCCTGTTTCTCACACAGTGACTGCTGGGCATGGACACTGGTGACCCCATGACCCGAAAAAGACGAAGCAGGTAAAAGATGATGGATGGCTGGATGGATGGATGGATGGAAGGATAGATGGATGGATGACCACAAATTAAACCCAAATACAAAATCAACTGCCAACAATATCAATCGTAAATACAATATTATTATTCATAAAATAGTTTGTTTTTACAACAGTTTCTAAAATTGATCCATTTTAAGTTATTGTTCAATAATTTCACCCTGTGCACACAGACACTTGTGTAAAAACATTTGCTTCGAGGTTGGTTCTGCAAATGAACTTTTCAAATCCAAAGTCATTTTTAATGTTCTGGGTCTGGATTCAAATATAAACCCTTGTTAAATATTTGGCAACATTTTCTTCCTAGTTTTGTTCATAACTAGTCAGGTTTTTTTTCAGTTTACTAGCGTTTTAAATGTCATAATTTCAAATTAAACTTGATAAACACACAGTTAAAATGTACTTAATGTAAAAATGTTCTTGTTTATTTTGATTGTTTAAACTAAAAAATGTTCAGTATTAGCCACACATGTTGCCCCAAAACTCAATGCAATAAAAGGACTGGCATACCAAAAAGGAATGCATATTGCCCGCCATCTTTCATGACATAGTTTTAGACTAATAACAAATGTGGTTGAGAAAATGCATAGATTTAGTTATTTTTGTCAGTTCTTCAAAATAAACCTGTGTTATAATATTTTATGGGTTATCACACATAATTTGTCAGCACAGTTGTAAAATACTGAGGTGTAGACATTTTTGTGCAGGCTAAAATTTAGTAGCTACATATACAGTACTGTCCATATGTTGTTAAAATTACATAGGTTTAAGAGTTGAGAACATTGCAATAGTGTGGGAAGTGTTACTAAAGCCTCAAAGTATATATATATATATATATATATATATATATATATATATATATATATATATATATATATATATATATATATATATATATATATATATATATATTGCTGGGTTTCAGATGACGTAGCAGTGACGTCACAGAATGCAGATGCGGGGCAAGAAGTAAACGCAGCCGTTTCCTTCTGTTGCTGATTCAGCATCAACATGCCTAAATTCTGTGCCGTTTACGGTTGTTGCAACCGCTCTAATCGAGAGATAGATAAAAGTTATTTTCGTGTTCCGAAAGTAGTATGCTACAAGGGGATTAATTTAAAAAAACTTACAGAAAAAAGACGACAAACGTGGATTACAACCTACGGCTAAAAACAGGAGGTGCAGAAACTGACGAGAGTCTGCAGCGACCACTTTGTTACAGGTAAGGGTCGTATCGTTTAAATCATATTTTCAGATATTTTATTGGACAGTAACTAGAAAGACAGGTAAGATATGTTATGCCCTAGCTTGTGTAGTGGTTCAACACTTGGTTGTTCCCAGAAAAAATCCGATTAGAATGCTAATGTTGTTAGCGGTTAGCTTAGTGCTAGGAAAGGCATTTACGTGTTTTACTTTAAAGTGGTGTCTTATATTTAGGTTGTCCGAGTGCAGCAGGTGATGTACATTCCCAAGACTGGGCCCCCACTGTTAACCTGGGGTACCAAAGAAGTAACGAGTGGCCACAAACAGAAGCATCCCTCCGGCGCAGGGAAAGAGCTAAGGCCTGGAAGCTTCTCTGCACTGAGGAGGCCAACAGTCTGGAAGATGAGCTCTGTGAAGAAAGCTTACCAGCCCCTGAAAACGAACGATTCAAAGGTAAAATAATAATAAATAAAAATACTATTTATTTATTTATAGAATTTCTGAACGTAATTTTTAATAATTAAATATTTGCAGATGCAGAATGCCAGACGGATCTAAGCATGGTTGACCTCACAAAGCTGGAGGATGCAGTGAAAGGCTACACAACTGAGATCTGCGACCTTAAGGAAAAAGTCTCAGTGACTAAATTTACTCCTGAAACCTTCCAGAACAACGATAAAACAAAGTTTTATACGGGACTGCCCAACTTTTTAGTTTTGATGCAAATTTTTCAGCTCTGTGAACCTTATACATCAGCATGTCATCACTGTCAGCACTCTCCAAATTTGAGCAATTTATTATGATACTTATGCATCTCAGATTACATCTGCAGCTTCAAGACCTTGCCTATAGATTTAATGTGTCAAAAGCCACTGTGTCTCGAATTTGTTTTAGAACGATTCATGTTCTCCATGAAAGATTACAATTCTTAATAGAGTGGCCTGAGCGACAAGTAATTCAATCAACTATATTTATATAAATATTTTAAGTTTAAATGATTATACATGTATTTATCATTTAAAGTAAATCAAAAGTAAATTAAATCACTAATACTGTTACAGACCATATTTGTACATGTTAATTGTTCATGAAGACAAAAAAAAAATTTACCCAATAAGGTTGAATATTTTTAATTTATTCAATGAACTCCATAACCAATCTTTGTGAATATTGGTCAGTTAAAATGACATGAGTTTTGCTATTGAAATAAAAACATTTTTCTGAAGTAGACTCATTTTGCAACATTTGTGACATATGACATTTGTATGTGCTGTTATTTAACATATTAGAACACCTTTGAAATTCACAAGCTAATCTCATATTGATTTAAATATATCATTTGATTTAACATACTTAACTTTTCAATTAAGATTATTGTAAATAAAAAACAGCTGTCATGACATGTAACAACATCACATGACCCTTCTGCAGAGTGCTTGCTACAGGTGTAGCTGAAACATGTTATGGTAGTGACAAATGTTTTTGGGGAAAAAAAGAGCAACTGTTTAAATTTGTATAAACTTTTCAAACTCCTTTCATCAACTACTCCAAATAACATTCTTGATTCTTAGATTGGTTAGTCACGTGTGGATTTCTGTCCCAGGATTTCAGGTAGGATGCAATGTGTAAAATAGTGCTGAATTTTGGGAACTGCTGTTTCCCACAGCTGGTCATCTGGCAGAATTCTTTCCACATAAATATCATTTTCACTCCATACTACAAAATCACAATATTGTACATCCACAATGTGAATCTGATCCTGGAGCTGATGGTAATAAGGATGGTTCCTATCCAGTTGTACAGAATCTCCAACCTTGACGAGACGACGAGACAAAAACCAGGCTGTCCAGCACACATCCTCAGACCGACTTCATGCTGTTTGCTCTGTGGGCACTGAAGGACAAGACAATGAAACTTAGACATAAAAAATAAATACGGTAGTCTCCAAAACATTTCAATATGATACTTTTTTAAAGATTGTGTTTCACTCATTTCACTATCCAACACCAATGTTAGAAAATGAGACTATATTTATGTCTCTGTCAACCAGGTGTGTTCCACAGGTAAGAATGTATTAATCTGGACTAAGTTTTAAAAGGTGATGGAAAGGTCACACATTTTTTAACTGGAAACAAGGCAACATCCCACAAACTGCAAGACCATCCCCAAAACTACGGCTACATGCTGTGAAATATGCAAACAACAAAGATTTGAGTAAAAAATTATAGTTGTAACATTCATACTGTGAGGTGCGCAAAGTCTGCAGTGCAGTACCCTAATGCATGCTCAATAATCCAGGTAGAAAAATCTAAAAAAGCTAAGTCTGCAGTGCAGTAGTCCAAACCTTTTGAGAAATAAATTTTACCTTGATTTCACACACCCTGGCTCCATGACAGTCACATGAAACGACTCCATCTGGTGAGGCTCCCATGTATGGCCACCTTGAGTTTAACCAGCTAGTATCTGAAGTTACAAAGAAGATACGATCACCTTGATGATACTGTATTATCAAAACAAAAAAAATCATAATATTTTCAGTACATTAACTTACCTTTTTAATGGAGTTACTGTAGATCTCTGACCTACAGTGTAGAAATGCATATGACTCAACGTTAACACATACAACTCCAGCACGAATTTGGCTTTACAGAAGCTAAATATATTATTTTTAAGTAGATCCACGCACATAGAAATAACAGGGGGCTAACTAAACTTGTTGTTAGCATTAGCGATAGCGTAGTTAGCATAGGCTAATTACTAAATAAATAATACATCTCACTACTCACCCGGGCAGAAACAAGTCGACAACCATTTAAAGCTTCTTTTGATCCTAAATGGTTAACCCAAAACTCGTCCTCGCCAGTTTATTTAGGGCTTTGGCATACTTGCTGTAATCCATTCTGCTGTGTTTTGAACTGGGGAAAATCACTTCCTGCCCCGCATCTGAATTTCCCGCCACTTCCGGGTCACGTGAGGGACTACTGAACAGAACAATTAGTGAATTATGCAGAAAGCATAGTTTGCTCATTCTAAAACATGCGTTGTTCATTTTAGAAGTGCAATGATTTAAAACTTTTTATGTAGTCTATTAGATTTCCTATTGCAGTTATGAATGGGAATACTGTAACCCCTATGGAAATTTTACTTTAAACATCCTTTCATCTGAAATTCCATCTACAGAATGAGTTGTTTTTTTTTTCTTGGTATAATGATGAGTTGACTCAGAAGAGTTTGTCTCTGCATGTTTTACCTCTTGTTGCTCGAACACATCAATGTATTTGATCAGTCGGAGTTGGCTGAGAAGCTCAGGCAGGTCGTCAGTCATAAGGGGGGAGGGGCTCCGCTGACTGCAAGTCGACGCCCTCCTCGTCGAGCACAAGCCGTCAAAGCTGCTGCTGACAAAGCTTTCAGCTGAGGGTCAAAGGTCAGGGGTTAAAGGAAAGCAGTCGGTGAGGGGAAACGATCCATCTTGTTTTGTTATGCTTTAAAAGCAGGTACAGCTTACAGGATTTGTCGTTTCTGCTTCTGCTCAGCGAGGTTGTAAATGCAGAAAAGAAGGCGGTGGATGGGGAGAAGGTAGGGGAGGAGGGGGAGGATGGAGTGGAGGAAGAGGGGGAGGAAGAAGATGCAGGATGGGATGTGGATCCAGGTCTGTCCCTCCAGTTTTCAGAGTTGCTGCCGTTACACATATTTCTTGTCTTAGCAGCCCAGGAAAAAATGAAGACAGTGAAAGAAACAACAGCACAGTTAGAGTCCCTTCTGTTTATTATCAATAAAAAAATCTAAATACAAAAGGGCAAAAATGGTTACACCTCAGTCAATTCTACAGGTAATAACCTGAAATTTGACAAAATTGGAGCTTAAATTTGTTCATTTTTTTAACAAAAAACACAATATAAAACAATCCCATAAATGATAACGTACAAAATATATTAAAAAAATGAATAAAGGTATCAGAAAGAAGAAAAAATCTTATTATATCTGCCCCTTTTTTCAAACAATCAGTTCAAACAATAATAATCTTCCAGTAAACAGTACAAAATGAATAACACTTTCTAATTTTCTAACTAATACAATACACATTACGGTACTTCATATATTTTTTTTTAACAATTTTGTTTTGATCATTTTCTTAAATGTAAACATTGACTTGGCATTTTAACTTGATTCTCCAAACCATTCCATAATCCAATTCCCTGGATTGAGGTAGAAAGTCCCTTCAAACTAGTTCTGAATTTTGGTTTTACAAATATGTCTGTTCCCTTAAGATTATAACAACTTTGTCTTTTAACAAAATGCATTTGGATATTTAAAGGTAATGCGTTATTCTGAGCCCTATACATAACTGATAAAACATTATAATCTACCAAATCATGGAACTTCAATAACTTCAGTTGATAAAATAATGTGCTTGATGGATGACAGTAATGCTTTCTAGTGATAATTCTTACAGCTCTTTTCTGTAAAACAAAAATAGGCTTTGTGATTGTTTTACACGCTTTCCCCCAAACATCAATACAATATATTAAGTGTGGAACAATGATTGTGTTATACAACAAATACAGAGCTTTATCATTGAATAGGTCTCTGACTTTGTACAGTACTGCAATAGATTTAGCTATTTTTGTTCTTACAGAATTTATGTGATGTTTCCATGTCAGTTTGTCATCAATAATAACACCCAAAAACTTCACCTCATTCACTCTACAAATCTCAACACCCTCAATTTTGAGTGGAACATCAACAGTTCCCTTATCAGTCAGGTCTCTCGGTGCAACACTATTGCTATGGGAACTGTGCCCCCGCGCAATTACCTGAAGGAATACATTCACTCCTTTACGGCAGGGGGCGTCAGCGTCACACCAGAGACCCCGCCCTCTGGGTAAGACGCAGACGCCCATCCTATTTTCTCTTTTTGCTCTTCACCTCGCTTAAACCTAAACTTCATGGGACTTCTCTGTTGTCACATCGCTCGACCAGAGGTGAGCTTGCTCCCTACGCTAAGCGTACAGAGAAATTTCCTGCATATTGCTGGGCTGGCGAAAGCTAGTCCGGCACATTTTTCCTTAACCCCAAAGTTTTCTTCTCTTCTCTCCGCAGACTGCTTCGCTCGACTGCGCTGACTACGTCACATCGCTACCCTGCTAAAAGTCGTAGCAGGCTAGCCAGCGAAAGCGATGCGGCGGAGGAGACGTCTCGGACAAGGATTTTAAGAAAACTTGCTTGTTTTTTCTCGGACATGGCTCCCGAGAAAGGAAAGTGAAAGCCAAGATTTACAAAAAAGGCTAGCAGGGCGGCGAGCCCCAGCTCACGCACCTGCTCCAGCGGCTGCAGCTTTTCCCTCTCGGCGACAGACACTCACAAGGCCTGTCCTGTCTGCCTGGGGATGCTACACGCGAAAATGGCGTTGGACGCACGACTCTTGCCAACACTACAGCCAGATGCTGGAGGCGATGAGGAGACAATGGGTAGACTTCGTGGCCAAAGCCATGGGCGCAGCTGCGGCGCCAACAGACCCGGACCTCACAGAAGCCCTCACTCCCATGCCGGAGCTCGAGAGCATGGATTTGGAAGACAGTACTCGGGTCGAATGGGGCGACAGCGGCTCCAATCGGAGACTTGACAGGCGAGTTTGACACTCGAGGCATGATGAACGCTGATGAGATCTCGCTAACAGCCTCAGGTGAAATTTCTGGAGATGAAGCCGACAACGAGTACGAAGGAGAGGAGGAGGACCTCTCAAACAACCCAGCGCCAGTGCTGCCGGAGACGGACACCTCCATCCCTGCTCTGTTCGATTTGTGCCGCAGAGCGGCAGACGTGCTGCAGATCCCTTGGCCAGAACCTCCACCTCGCCAACAGGTCACGAGGTTGGTAGGAAATTATTTTTATGCCAAACAACAGTCCACAACAAGGCACAGGATGCCCATCTTCCCGGATTTCCTCACAGAACTGACTCACACCTGGGCTGAACCCAGAGCTCCCATGCTGCTTCCGCTCTCACAGTTCCTAGACGTGGCTGGAATGGAGGCAGCAGGAATAGCCAACGTGCCACAAATGGAGGACACGCTCGCATCTCACCTGGCCCCCAGATCTTCTGGGACAAAACCAACTTTGCCCAGTAAAGCATGTCGAGCCTCAGCTGTACAGCTCAAGAAGTGTTACAGAGCTCAGGGCCTCACGGCACGCGCCATGAATGCATCCGTGCTGATGCAGGCATACCTGGCAGAAAAGCTGCAGGAGCTCCAGGTGACGACAGACAAACAGGCTGCCACGGAGGTGCTGGAAGAAGCCCGCAGGGCCAAGGACTTTGTGCTCTGCATGATAGGGACAGCAGCCATTGCACAAGGCAGGTGTATGGCTGAGGTGGTCATTGCCCAACGTCATCTGTGGATTACTCTGACGGACCTCCCGGAAGGTCAGCGGGTCCATTTTCTGCACCACTCGATAGA
>JBBPBX010006389.1:13393-37628 GCA_038048925.1 Garcialebias charrua | reverse complement strand
AGAGGAACAAACTGATGGCCTCAGGCCTACAGCAACGTGGTAAACACAATCCAGGGAGCGAGAGCAATGTCAACACAGACTCTCTATGCTCGTAAATGTGGTGTGTTTTTGAAGCTTGGTGCATGGAAAGGAATATTGTTCCTTATTCCTGTGACCTAGTCCAGCTTCTTACCTTTCTGTAGGAACTGCTGGAGAAAGGCCGCTCCTTTTCCACAATTAAAGTGTTTTATCAGCCATCTCGGCATGCCACGAAGGCTGGGGGGGAAAGACACCTGGTGCGCACCCTCTCATGATAAGGTTCATGAAGGGTGTATTGAGGAAGAGACCTCCCAGCAGGACTTTGACCCCTGATTGGGATCTCCAATTTGTCCTGAGTGCTCTCTGTGAGCCCCCATTCGAACCATTAAGCGATATTAAGATAGATTTGCTATCTTATAAGACCGCTTTGCTCCTGGCTCTTTGCTCGGCAAAACGTGTGGGTGACCTCCACGCTTTATCTGTGCACCCAATGTGCACCAGGTTTGCCCCTGACAGGTCAAAGGTCACCCTACGGCCTAACCCTACATATGTCCCAAAGGTTCTGACTTTGAACCCCAGAAGTCTGGACTTTGAACTCTCTTCATTTCCTCCTTTTGACCTTTTAAATTACACCACTGAAGCTCTTGGAATGATTGGAGAACAATTACACGAAACAAGCAGAATGGCAATGCAAAATAGACAAGCATTCGATTGGTTATTAGCAGCTAAAGGCGGAGTTTGCCAATTCTTTAAAGATGAATGCTGCACGTACATTCCTGAGAATACTATGCCAGGGGGAATATTCTCCGAGGCTATGAACAAAATCAAAAATCTAAAAGAAGAGCTTAGTACCAATGCTGGCAAAGATGACTGGTCGTGGAATGGTTTTAATCTAAATTTAGGTGAAGGGTTATTTTTGATATTAAAGATAGGAATTAGTACAATCTTAGTGCTAATTATAATTTCCTTTCTGACATGTTGTATCCTGCCGGCTGGGAAGTGGTGGTGGACTCGTAACATGATGACTCAAATGGACCTTGTTGCAGCAAACCAATTCGTCCAGCTTCAGATGGCCTCAGAGGACATGTCTTCCCGCCTCCCACTGAACTGACAGAAAAATTCTACGAGGCCAAAGGAGGCGGAGGGGACTTAGTGGCCACTGGAGGTCTGGTAATAAAGTGAGAAGTGACATGTTCTTCGAAGGAAAGCCCTCCTCCAGAATTCTGTCTTGCCCCCAACGAACACTATTTTGTTTTGAACGTTGCAATAAAAGAAGAAATTCATTGAACTGAACTGAACTAGGTTTAAGACATTACAGTATATCCTTTTATTCCTACTTTTTCTTCTTTTCGAATATATTCATTTATAACAGGCATCATCGTGGACTTTTCATGCAGGACTTTTATATTCAATCAACGGCCGAAACATTTAATCCATTTTATTATTTTAGCACCATGGAGCATTTATCTTTGTTTATTGTTTTATCATTTATTCTTGTACGCTTATTTTTGTATATCATTTATTCTTTATGCATTTATGATTGTATTATTGTTTTAGCATTTATTCTTGTACATTTATTTTTGTATGTCATTTATCCTTTATGATTGTATTCTCTTTCAGGTTTTATTATGTTATTCATTTATTTTTATATTATGCATTTATTCATTCTTATTATCAATTGCATTTATTCATTCTTATTATCAATTATTATTTTATCATTTATGTTTATCATTTTAGTATAATGTCATGATGTGTTGTTTTTGCTAAGGCTATATCCAATAATGGTTTTATCTTTCATGTATTCATTTAGTTTCAAAAGGTTTTATTACAGGGAGCGAGGTAAGAATTAGCTACAAGATCAAGAAAGGTCTCTAGCAATGGGTTGGTGCTGCCATTCCTGACCAGTGGTGGGAGCTCTAGTGAGGGGGAGTCCCAAGGAGAGATTTTTCCCACTAACAAATACATCAAAGCCAGCAACGGTTTTTCGGCTCCTTCGGGCATGGTAGCAACTGCCTCCATAGATAAAACTTAAGTAAGATAAGTTTGTGATGCTTTTGAACTTTACACATAGTTTTAAGCTTATAATCACACTTAGAAGAGTAGCTTAATTTTGTTAGTGTATAATGCCACATATTCAAGGTATTATGTTAACCTTTATTAACTTCACTATTATTATGCATGTAGCACTGGATAAGTAAAAATTAGTTAGCCTTAGTTTGAGATTTATCTCTAAAAGGGAGGATTGTAGGTTTTGAACATTGAACATAGAAGTCAGGCAGAACTTCAACAGTTAGACACAGCACATTCAGTACAAACACCAAGGTCATAAGTTCAGGAAACATCTGGTAAAGTTTCCTACAAAAACAGAATCATTAATTTTTCCCTTCGTGCGAAGACCACATTACTGTAAACTGTTTGTGTTCCTTTGACGGGAAATAGTCCTTCCTTGATAACAGTCCAAACTAAGCAGTGTGTATGTGCATATTTTATTCCCTTTTGCTAGGAATCAAACCTCCATCCCACTGACGGGAAAACAGACTCCTCTATTGATGTCATATTTGGGTATAAAGATATGCAAGTGTCAGAATTAGATAGAGAACTATGGCTATATGTTCTGTGTTGAACACTTATTAAAACTCCCTCCTGGCTGGCTAAAGAATGAAGTCTCTTATTTCAATAGTAACCTGAGAACTAAAGAGCCTCAACACTCCTATCCTCACTGAGGAGGCTGAGAGCACTCTGCCCTGTTAGGGCTTTGAGTGCTTACATTGAAAAAACAGCTGATTGGAGGAAAACAAACCAACTGTTTGTATGTTTTGCCGTCCCGGCTACTGGCAGGGCCCTGTCAAAGCAGCGCCCCTCACACTGGGTGACTGAGGCCATTAAAAGGGTGTACAGTAGCAGAGGTCAACAGGTGCACTCTGGGGTACGTGCCCACTCTACTCGAGGTTTGGCCGCCTCGTGGTCATTGTTCAAGTGTGTACCAGTTGCAGACATCTGTGCAACTGCGAACTGGAGCTCAACGAACACGTTTGCAAAACATTACAGTTTGGACGTTACTGCGTGTGATGTCGCTCAGGCTGTCCTCTCTAACACACAGTAGAGAGCAGCCGAGAGAGGCCTAATGTATAAAGGCAGAAGTTCAAGAATCAATCAAGAATCAAGAATCAAGAAGGTTTATTAACATTGCATCAATTTTCACCAATTACAACGTAAATATGTAGTTGCAGCATCCAGGAGAGAGAAATGAGTGCAAAAAGCTGCAGCAAAACAAAGCACATGACATGTTTTATCAACACACGATATGTTTTATCAACACACGATATGTTTATTCAACACATGATATGCTCTTAGCGCGGCCAGGCCCAATCTGTCCCCAGATGAAGGTCAAAAGCAGGAAAAACAGGCAGAAACACTGGGATTCACAGCATTGATATTAAAAAAAGATGAATCACATTTTGTCTTCAAGACACCGCGTGATCCAGTAAAAACCATATCAAAGAGCACATTTAGTTACAATAACAAAGGAGAGACGGCAGGCAAGGAGATTGAGTCTATGATTAATTTCAGACAAACACAGAGTTCAGCAGATGTGCAGCTGGGTGTTATCTGAAGCTTCACAGAAATCTCTGGGGAGGGGGAGGGGGGGGGCTCTTCAGCTCCTCACTCTAGGAGAATGGATTCCCACAGCCTGCTTTTCAAGGACATGTGCAGAAGCCAGATAATGTTCTTGTTTGTTATCCAATAGACCACAGTGTTCTTTTCCACTGCCGCCTCCAAGTCTGTGGTGCTGTTTCACGGCCGAAAGAAATCCAAATATGTGGTTCTGCTCTGCCCCGCTTCATGAACTTCCACCTGTCCCTTGATTGATCCGGGGTGGCTGCAAACAAGTCCCAAAACGGACAGCAGGTGCACGGTGGTCCACCACTGCACCAATCGTGCGATTGAGCTCATACAGCAGCTGGGATGAGGAGCTCACGGCCCGGTTCAGAGAATTTTGCTGATCAGGCAGTGCCGACAGCGCTCTGATAGCCGCCGAAGCCTCCCTCAGCTTCCGATAACAAACAACTCCGCTTACGCCAAAAAACAGAGCAGTTGCTACCAATAATCCAATAATCCACAAATCCTCCACGTCCTCCACACTCAGAACGGACAGACACATGGGCTGCCACTGACCCCACGAGTCCAGCACGTATCCAGCCGCGTGTGTGTCGGAGGGACAGACAGCTTCTCCTGGCACGGTCCGCTTCGTGGAAAAAATCTTATCCATTGAAGAAACAGCCCAATTGATTAATTCCATATTGGTTCGAGTGAGCGCTGAAGGGTCGCAGACGAGACGAAAAGCAAGCAGGGAGTAGGAAAAACTTAGGGAGGGAAGAGCAGAAAGATATGCGACCTGTTTCTCACAAGCATGCATTTTACTGAGCATTTCAAGGGCGTGAATGAATTACGTTCCCATAGCAATAGTGTTGCACCGAGAGACCTGACTGATAAGGGAACTGAAAGTTATGCACCATAACTCATGTTCCCTGAAGGAAGGGAACGAGGTGCAACACAGTTGGCCCTTTTCAATGCTGAAGCTCGGTGAAGTGCACTTGGAGAAAGTAGGATGGGCGTCCGCGTCTTAAGTACCCAGAGGGCGGGGTCTCTGGGGTGACGCTGACGCCCCCTGCCGTAAAGGCGTGAATGTATTCCTTCAGGTAATCGCGCGGGGGCGCAATTCCCATAGCAATAGTGTTGCACCTCGTTCCCTTCCTTCAGGGAACATGAGTTATGGTGCATAACTTTCAGTTTTAAGACTGGGCCTAAGACTTTCCTTTTTTTGCTAAATCCTATAATTAGGGTTAGCTTGTTATGCTGCTTTAAGTTTAGACTACTAGAGGACAAATTTACCTCTTTTCCTCAAATTAATTGTTAAAATTGAATAGTTTTCATTTGATACTACCTATTTCTATCTTAACATGTTATTCTTGATCTGCCATTGTGTATCCGTTCCTACCAAACCCATCTGGTCGAAGCAGATGACCGCTTGTCCTGAGCCTGGTTCTGCTAAAGGTTTCTTCCTCATGAGGGAGTTTTTCCTTTCCACTGTCGCCTTCATGCTTGCTCAAGATGAGAGTTCAGTGATGAAGTTAAATTCAAAGCAGTCTTCTCCTCAGATAAATAATGTTAAGCATTCGCACAAGAAGCTCTCCCTTGTGCCTCATTACAAAGATGAATGAGAGACAGAGAAATAATCAAAAGCCAGGCTGCTTTAATAAATTATCCACCTGCAGATTTAAAGTCAGCTTGAGGGCCAAGTTGTCAGATATCAGTTCAGTTCAACACACCTGGTGGTGATATTTTTCTCTTTGAAAGTAATAGCCAGGAAATTTAGCAAATAACCTGCCTTACCTATGTGTCCAGTGTCACATGCATTCATAAATACTTAATGACGTTTCGATTGCACAAGGTCATTTGTTTGCTTTTCCCGCCCATTTTGTTGCGTGAGCTGATAATTACACAGACCTATTGAATCAATGTTCAAACCTCTGGAGCTGAAGGCAGCTGAAGATTGTCATTTTATCTGGGAAAGCAAAGAATATGTGAACTCTGGCAATGCTGGAATATTAGCCATCATTACAAATGACATTGTGTGTCTGCTCTGCAGGGGAATGAGGGCTTTTGATTTAATAATCCATTCCCAAAGATCTTAACTATGAGTTTCATTATTCCTTCTTGTAGACGGTGCCTGAGAAAAGGAAGATGGCTTCCATCAACAGTGACAGTGCATGACGGACGGCTCTTTGACTAACCAGGAACAGGACTTCCTTTTCTCTGACTGCAGTGTCTGGCTAACAGCTCAATACTGGTGGATCAATAACAGCTGAGAGAGAAACCAGCGCCCATCGATCAACCGTGCATCGGCTGTGATCCAGGCCGATGCAGAATCGTTACACTTTCACACACTGTCCACTCTCACAGAGGGAAGGCCAAGGTTATAAATAATGCGGCACACTTCTGGATACAGGTTCAAGCAGCCGAAGTTAAATTGACATTTTAACCTCTGATTTCTAATTCAGAAAGATACCACCATGCACAAAACATTTATTGTAGTTGACGTTTGCGCTTAGTTATATAGCTGCCCACTACTCCACCTGACCTGAGTGTATCCCAGGTGCGATGGGTTAAATGCAGAGAACCAATTTCATCTTTGTATGGGAACATACAATGATGACAACACATAGCACTTCATTTATTCATTTATTTGGTGGTAATATAGTACACTGTTTAGATATTTTAGGGTCAGAAAATCCTCAACATTTGGTATCTATTGCCTACATGTATGCCAAAAAACTTTTAGATGTAGCGGAAAATAGCCTTTTTCAATCTTTTTTGGACAGGAAAGTACAAATGTGAGTGCATTTATTGCTTATTGGCTTAAATAAGTGGTGATTTTCACTAAATAGAAATCAAAAGCTGCTTTTAAACATCAGCAAACACTTTTAGTATCACCGGTCACCTGTGTGTATGGGTGAGGGTGATGGGGTGTAGCGTTAGCAAAATATTTTATTAACCAGTCTGTGAACTTTATTGTGCCTCTCAAAAAGTAACTACTGGATAAAAAATTATAAATGATGAACATTTAGTGAACCTCATTCAAGATGGCTGACCTTGAGAAACACAAAAAGGGCTCTAGCGCAGCCAATTTTATAAATATTGAGCTAAAATTTGTTGAGGTAGTAGCTGAGAAACATTGCAAACTCATACTCTTAACAAAAACTGATCTGATGAGATCTTATAGTGTTGATGTTAGTCACTGAACTCAGCTGTGGCTGTCTGTTAGTAAAATATACCATGAAGAAACACTCAGAATGTAATCAACATCTACAGCTCATTCATAAATGAAGTCAAACTATTTCAAGATGGCCGCAACAGTTAGTTGATATATATACAGTACCAGGAAAAAAACAACAACCTCCAAGTCTTTTCCTTGCTCAGCATAAAAAAGATTTTATTTTAAAACTGTCATGAAATAAACGGCCAATATGCATTCCTTAAGGATTGCTAAGCCTTTATTTATTGTTGAGGCCGAGCCTCTCAACCCTATTTGTTCTGAAAATAGTAAAAACTTTATAACTTACTGTAAACATTTTAGAGGATGGGTAAAACAGGACACTGTAGTGAGTTTAGGAGGTGAGAGTATTTGGTGCATTGGTCCTAAGAAATCTGGATTTGACATGCTGTATGCTCTAGTAGGTCTGTGCGTTCACCTGGGATGTGAAAACAGCTGCTGCCGCACTGATGAATAAAACAAGCATGTCACTCTGGGAGGACAGTGAGGGAATTAAACTCTGCCTTTTAATTAACTTGTGTACTCCAATATTAGATGGTTGCATTTCAAATATATACAGACCAAACACAANAACCTTGTGAGGAAACCACATTATGTAACCAAAGTTTTGTTTTTTACATAAATTTTACCTAACATATGCTCCAAAATATTGCTAATAACTGCAAGAGCCAATTTGATTTCTGCCAATCACACTGCTATAATCTGTTTTGTCTTGTTTTTTTTTATTAAAATTAAAGCTTTGTATCCAACATTAGTTTATATAGCAGAGAAATCCTCGATTCACAACCAGGGCAGTGTGCAACCAGCCACAGACCTCACTCAGTCTAAGCAGCTTGGTGCTACCATCTTTCATGGCTGCTCACATCGATGTAGACACATAAACAGACTACAGGTAGTCCCCGACTTACGAGCGCTCTGACCTACAAGGTTCCGGACTTACGAGCTGGCGAATTTTTGGAAAAAACGCAAAAAATACAGAATTTTTCTGTGTTTTTTCATCACAGTTAGTTAGCTAAACATGTGGACACACGTTTCCGATCATTTTTATGCACTCGTAAGCAGTTTTTCGATGAAAAACGAGTGTTTGTAGTCGCGCTAGCAAAACCGTTCCAACTTACGAGCGTAATTCCGGACTTACGAGACACGTGGCGGCCGTTCCAAATTACGAATTTTCGCTTTACGAGCAACTCGTTGTAACGGAACTCGCTCGTAAGTCGGGGACTACCTGTACATACATATATATACATACATATATATACATACATATACATACATACATATACATACATATATATACATACATATATATATATACATATACATACATATATATATATATATTCATATATGTATATACATATATACATATATATATATAAAGGACTTGCATCATTCACAGAGGCCAGGTAATTTTAGCCTCTCCAAAACAATCAAAAATGTGTGATTTTTATGGAGTTGATGATTTGTAAATTCTTCATATTAACATGAGCTGACCTTTAACACAGACAGCCTCAAATGTGACTTTTTTTATTAGGGCTTCAAATGTGCTCTGAAGGCAGAATTATGAGTAAAAAGCCACGCTTGCCTTGGGGATGTGGCAGAATGTCATGCAATTACAAAGAATTATGGCTCCTGATATGGCAGGAGAGATGATCCATGTGGTGTTGCTACAGTATTCCAAACAGCACCCCTGCAGTGAAACGTGAAGGTCGTGAGCAGAGGGGAGGGCATATGTTGGTGAAGACATCCAGCCTCCAAGAGTTCCCTGAGGTAACAAGCTCTCTGGCCACAGCACAACATGCTGTCAGTGTTGCAGACTGACAGAGCAAGGTAGAGGGTCCCCCCCGAGTTTACCTTTGTATTTAAATGTTGTTTATCAGCTCGAAAAACGCCACAGGGATAGATTCAAGATCTGGTGTTCTTTGAAGAAATGCATATCACACAACTCCCTTCATTCCACAGTTTTACACTGAGATTATGTTGTGTGGAGAGATTACAGAGTTGAAGTTTGGTCAAACATTGGAAATAACCATATGCACAGAATCACGCAATGCTGGGAAACGTTTACACACAACATCACATTTTTAGTATGTGATATGGATGACTTTCGGCTACTACCACATCAAATTTTACCTCAAAATATTAGTTGCTTAATTTTGTACTTTTGCATGGCTAATTACCTTTATTTTTTGGGGGGTTGTTGTTGTTTTTTGGCTGCTCCCTTCTTCAGGGGTGGCCACAGTGAACAAAGTCGCATGAAGACTTGGCAGTATTTTTTTTACACTTGATGCCCTTCCTGACGCAACCACAGACCACCGAGCTACCACTGCCCACTGTGTGGAGCAGAGAGCTGCCATCTGGGGCGCCCAGGGGAGCAGATGGTGGGTTTAAGGGCCTTGCTCAAGGGCCCAGAGTGGGGCAAATATGGGTGGAGACAGATGTGTTTGTTTCACCTATCACATTTTGATGTTGTCTGTACAAGGAGCTGAACCTGCAATCTTCCAATCACAGGCCCACCTTCTCTAACCTCTGCACCACCACTCCCTTGATTACCTTTGGCGGCCATCTTTAACTGGATTGGACTGAGAAAACAGAGAGAAGGAAATCCAGATCAATGTCTAATGATTATTTTTAGTAAAAATGTTGTTATGATAGTAATATACTGATACCAGTATTAGGCTTGATACCAGCCTCAAATATTTATACTTGTACTCATAATAACACTAATACTTTAAATGCGCACCACTTTTATGCTGGTGACATAATTTCTTCTTTTACAACACAAAAAACAGAGAAGAAAAATGTCTATAGTTTGTAGAAATTTAAAGAACATAGACACCAGTTAGCTGTGTTTCTAATAACAGGTGTTTTTAAAGTCATGTACCGTATTTTTCGGGCTATAAGGCGCACTGGATTATAAGGCGCATTAAGCGAAACAAGTTCATTTTGACAGATTTTTGAGCACATAAAATCTGTTTGAGGTCATTGAGCACAACCAGAATTAATACATTAGGTGCACTGGATAAAGTTCACTGTCAATTTTTGAGAATATTAAAGGATTTTAAGTGCCCCTTATAGACTGAAAAGTATGGTAATGTTGAAGTACTAACTCATTAAATACTCACTATATCTGCAAGTCTAAACTTATGTACTTGTACTTTACCATACCATACCATACCACTTTATTTATAGAGCACTTGAACAGACACAAGGCCAACCAAAGTGCTGTACAATAGACACAAACAAGCATAGCAAACAGGAAAAACATAAAATATAGATATAAATAGCAACAGAAACTAACAAAATGGCTAACAATGTATATTACAGAGAGGATCAAAACAAATCACACCGTGTTAAAGGCAAGAGAATAGAAGTGGGTTTTACTTTGTTTGAAAATAAAAAAAAAACAGTATCAGGATATACCCCATTATGATATTAAATGTTTTGCTGAATACTTAAAAAAATTGTAAACCATAAATTTAGTTATGAACAAGTAAAAATTTTACATGACAAACTAGAACTGTTTAATAAATTATTGGCATATGTGTTTAAAATATGTCTGTCAATAAACAAAAGTACTTCAATGAAGCTGAAAAAAAAATCTAATTATTTTGTTAGCTTTCTTTTTTAGATTTTTGCTTACACCATTTTTCTGTATTATTCTGCAAGGGATGAGAATTGCACCTTAATGTGAGAGACATCCTCAAAGTGTGAACCACAGTTTGCACAGGGCAGATGGACTGATGAATGTAACTCTCGACCGATTTTTGTGTGTATCTTTCTGCCAAATCTCAGTGAGAGATGGGCAGAAAGGCTTGTGTGGGAATGAAACGCACAGCAGCAGGAATTTCCAGAATGGAGACGAGCAAGAAACTATTGTCTAAACACAACATTGCCAAACGTATGCTTATTTAATTTGGGTATTTTCAGCCACAGATTTTCTTGTTTCTGTGACGATTTCATGATGTTGTTGATTCATTGCATAACAAGATTTGAGATTGTTCAAGTGGTAATTATGGAAAATCTAATTTGGGATTTTAGGAAAATATACTAAAACAAATTTAAATTGAATATGATATTGGGATTGCAGGAACAGTTCTAAATTGGTTTAAAACATACCTATCTGATATTCCAATTTGTAAATGTAAATATTGACTCTTAATCATACACCAAAGTTAGCCATGGAGTTCCTCAGGGTTCAGTGCTTGGGACAATACTCTTTACCTTGTATATGTTCCCATTAGGTAATGTTATTAAACAGCATGGGATACATTTTCATTGTTATGTTGATGATACACAGTTATATATGACAATGAAACTCAATTACTGTAATCCAATTAGTTATTTAGACTACAAATATGTTGTAAGACATAGAAAACTGGATTACCCTAAATTTTCTCTTTTTGAATACAGACAAGATTGAGGTTTTAGTTTTTTGACCTGAGCATCTTAGGAATTAATTGTTCAGTCTTCCTCCCTCTCTGGATGGCATTAATCTCGCCTCCAGATCTAATATTAAAAATGTTGGTGTTATTTTTGATCAGAACATGTCTTTTATCCCCCACATTTAAAACTTTACTAGAATCACCTTCTTCCACCTGTGTAATATCGCTAAAATTAGAAACATCTTATCTAAAAATGATGCAGAAAAACTGATTCATGCATTTGTCACATCTAGACTGGACTGTTGTAATGGTTTGTGTCCAAATACTTCTTTAAAATTCTTCAGTTGATCCAAAATGATGCTGCCAGAGTCTTAACTGGAGTTAATAGGAGAGATCACATCTCTCCAGTTTTAGCTTCTCTTCACTGTCAAATCCCTGTCAAATCCAGAATTGACTTCAAATCTTACTTTTAACCTACAACGCCCTCAACAACATAGCTCCATCTTATATTCAAGATCTTATTGTTTCATATTTTTCTAACATAGAACTGTACTCTCAGACTGCAGGCTTACTTGCAGTTTCCAAAGGCAGAATGGGAGCAAGATCTTTCAGTTATCCACCCGCTTCGGATGTCATCAACCATTAAATGACCCTTATCATTTATTATCATCCCCATTCGTAGCGGCCAGATTACCCTCCTGTACCTTCTACGAGGTTTAAAGGTACGTTGTCACCATTACAAGCGATGACAGCAGGCTCTAGTCTTTAGCTACGTGGTTAGGTTTAGAGTAAAGGGTCTTGGGTTAGGTCTAGGGTTGGTCCTCTGGGTCAGGTTTAAGGTTAGGTTTAGGAAAACGGTTACATAAGCTGAAAAAAACAAAAACACAACACTTCCGGGTTCACGGAAACACGTTGCCTACTCACAGCGATAATAACACAGAAAACGTTTTTTCTAACATGCTAGGAGGTGGATTGGACAGTTTCACCGATACATATGGGGATGATTACAGTTGACAACGCCCATTGTATGGACTGACAACATCCAAACCCGCTGAGTTATCAGGCTCCTCTCTTGTGGAACCAACTTCCAGTTTCTGTCTGTGAGGCTGAAACATTGTCCAGTTTTAAGACTGGGTTTAAGACTTTCCTTTTTGATGAATCCTATAATTAGGGTTGGCTTCTTATGCTGCCTCAAACTTAGACTACTAGAGGACAAATTGACCTAATTTCTTAAATGAATTGTAAATACTGAATAGTTTTCATTTGATATTATTTCTATCTTAACATGTGATTGTCGGCCTGCCATTGTGTATCTATTCCTCCTTTCTATTCTATTCTATTGGTTTCTTTTCTGTTTTATTTACATATTTTGTACAGGAATTGAAAAATTTTAGATAACTATAATAAGTTAAAATGAATGCTTGTAGTTCCACATTCAGTATTTATTCAAATAATGTTTTGAACAAAGATATGAGCCATTAAAAATACAAACAAGGAAACAGCCAATCTGTGCACCCAGCAGTGCTGCAAGGTTACAGCACACAGTCAAGTAAAATTAATACCAGTGTGCAGACAGATGGTGGCAACGCTTTGATGGTATTTAGGCATGCCCTGCGGTAACCATGACAACCGCTGTAAAAAAAAAAAAAAAAACGGGGGATCCCTGGTCCTCAGTGATGCAATGGGAATTAGGTTGCCTGGTATTTCAGGCTGTGAAATGAATACTGGCATTAAATTGCACAGCTTTTTGCTCAATGAACAGTTGTTAACTGTACACCACCCCCATCGTGCATGTTTAATACACACACAAACACACACACTTTCTCTAAGGCTTTTCCATGCACATACAAGCTGGAAGGTATGGAGAGCAGGATTAGAGGCACCCGTTTACAGTGCTAATAAATGGCATACAAATGCTCTGTTATACCTAAAATAAGAGTTCTTGGAAAGGTTCTCAAAAAGAGAACAGTATGAATAGAACGGTTACTATACCCAGGTTTCACACAAATAAATGTCCCTCACTGACATGTCTGCAATAGATGCTTTCTAATAAAATGTTTGTCTGCAGTCTCAGGTCGGCAAGTCTTATTATATTCCTGACAGTTGAGTCATTGTCTCTGCCTCCGGACATTGACAGAAACATCAGTTATTCCAACCTGATACCTGCTGTGACAGGGGAAAGGGACAAATTGTGTCTCTGGGACAACAACAGATCTCTTAAAGGACATTTCTTTATTGTCAACCTGAAATCCCAGCCAAACAATTTTAGCTCATCATAATCAGACACAACTAACAAATTGTGGTAAATATCAAACACAGTTGACTGTATTACCAGTATTATTATTTTTAAAGTGCATACAGTTGTCCTGCAAAGGTCTTTAAATGTTTTTGCTATTAATATAAAAACACAAAGCCTACAGGAAATGAGACACAATCAACTGCAAAACAAACAAAAAAATAAGACAATATTGTCCAATACAGTTTAAATCAAAATAAATACAAACTGCATGATATAAAGGATATGATTTGTAAGAGACTAAAGTTTTGCTTTAACTTTAACAGTACTTAAAAAAGATATGGTGACATGACATTTTGACACGTATATGGGCCTAATAATCTTTTATAAGCACTCGAACATGGGCACCTTTAACAATAGGAGTCTTCAAAATATGACAGTAATTACCTTCAAATATCTGCCAGATTACTGTTACAGTACATGCAATAAAACCTTTTAAACAAAAATGTTTTCTAAATAGTTTTAAATCAAATTGTAATCCTTCAATAATTCCACCGATGGAGAGACCATAAAACATGTATGAAACTATTTTAAAAAGCAAACTTTGCTTTTGTTTTTGCAAATAAAAATTATCTGAATTACTGTTCAAAAATTGTATCCTTTTAGCTTAAAGAAACAATGCTTGATGACAGGTAAACACCCATTAATAACCTCTATTTGTACAGAAAATAAAGATGTCGTCTTCTTTACGCTTGAACTGAGAACACAAACGTCTACAAGTACATTCAGAAGGCACATAGCTGCTTTCTCCCTGATCACTAAGCCTCAGTATGATATGTGTTGGACAAATTTCTGAAGCACCTCTTTAGTAATTTATCTGTTTGTATATAGACATTGAATGCATTGAGAAAAATGAAGAAAAAATCAAACATGATGGTTTTCTGTGATGGCCTTGTGAAGAGAAAAAAAATAATGAAGTACTTTCCCTATCAGTGAAGCAACCTGCAGGACCTCCTGTCCTGAACACCTGTAACACATAAGTTGCAGGGAATGACTAGAAGTTCAAGAAAACATCTAAAGTGTTTCTGTTTCATCGATTCTCACAAACATTCAGACAGTGTAGCTGCACTCAATATAAGGCAGCTTGTTCTCTCAGTCACACACCAATAAACTTACAAGAGGCAATTTGAGGCTACTTTTTCCTCTAAGGGCACTTTGACAAAGACTTGAGAAGAAAACCTTAAAAAAAGCTTTATGAAGCAAAACCAAATACTTTTTTCTGTTTAGTGTGTCTTTTCTTCTTATTTAACAATGTTGTCCAACAATGTTCAGTCAGGTCATCTGGACTTTTTTTTTTTTTTTGTGCTGAGACGTTTCACCTTCTATCCAGAAGGCTTCATCAGTCTGAGAAAACACAAAACAAAACTGATATTCCCCCAACAGCTCACTCCAAAGTGGTGGAAAAAACAGTTTTGTTGGTGTTAAGAAGGTCTCTGGGGCACACGTCTCCTCCGGTGCCCGCCCTCTCCCTCGTCGACAGTCATGTCAAACTGGTTCAAAACACCAAAGCCCATGCTCAATAATCCAGATATAAAATCCAACCATGTTCAGTCAGGTCATCTGGATAGAGTACTTTTTTTTTTTTAAGATGAATTGCTGGTGTTAACGGTGTTGTGTTTTATAGAAACTTTAACCATATAGCTTCCTACTTGCTTTTGCTCTATAAATAAATCTGACTTGACTTGACTTGCTATTCCAGTTAACGAGGGAGCTGGTGCCTATGTCTCCAGCAGTCACTGTCCTAGAAGTGGGGGACATCCTGTACAGGTCACAAGTCCATTACAGGTACACAGAGAAACAAACAAGACTGACAACCTTTCACACTCTCACTCACTTTGGAGTTACCAATGAACCTAACATGCATGTATTTGGTCTGTAGAAGGTAACCAGAGTACCTACCCACTCTTGTAAACATGACAACTCCACTTATAAAGGCTTCAAGCTGGGAGGTTAACCTGTGACTGTCACTTTGAGGCAACAGCCTAACCACTGCTCCATCTTGCCACCCCACAAACAGTATTGTGTGTAATATTATGAATGGATGGATATAATTTGTTAAAAATGTTGCTTACATCTATGTCAAGTCAAGTCACATTTATTTACATAGCACATTTAAAACTGAAACTGTTACCAAGGTGCTTAACAAAATGATGACAGCATCACATAAAAAGTAACAAGATATAATTACAGCACGTGGAATAAAAATATAACAAAACATTCATTCAACCTTTATTTAGGCAGGTTAATCCCATTGAGCCTCGAAGACTCATTTACAAGAGAGACCTGTTTCCAACAAAGAATGATGACAACAATGGACAACAGCGACAACAATAGACAGTCATAAAAAAGGCATGCAAGTTTTTTTTTTAAACAAGATAGAAATAATATGGTGAAAAAAGTAGCGAAAACAGCTAGACTATAAGGCAAATGTTTTGTAGAAAACTAAAAACAGGAACATGTCTGCATTGGGTCTTGCCAGGAGTCCAACAGATTCTTAGAGCCAATTAGAGAGGTCAAGGTCGAGAGCTTCAGATCTTTTTGCAATATATTTCATGAAACAGGAGTAGAGTAGGACAAGGCCCTTTTTCCAAGTTCAGTCCTCACTAAGGGGACACTGCAGGTGATCATGTCCTGAGAGCGCACACTGTAGCTGCTCTCACACAAAGACATGTAGGAGGAGATGTATGAAGGCAGCAGACCAAGAAGTGATTTAAAGATGAAAATGTACCAGTGGGAAGAGTCTGTGTGAAGTTAATGATGACCAGTTAACCAATGAATACAGGGTGCAGTGGTGGGTACGATAATCACAGCCAGATATGAATCTTAAAGCACCATGATAGACAGCATCCAACATCTGCAGGGTGCTTGTAGATAATGTCACCGTAATCAATGGAGGGAAGGAAAGTCACAGTTGCAAGATGTTTCCTAGCATTCAGAGTTAGACATGATCTGTTTCTGTAAAAGAAACTGAAAGTTATGCACCATAACTCATGTTCCCTGAAGGAAGGGAACGAGGTGCAACATATGACTATGGGAATTGCGCCCCCGCACGGTTTACCTGAAGTAATACAATCACGCCTTTACGGCAGGTGGGCGTCAGCGTCACCACAGAGGCCCTGCCCTCTTGGTATAAAGATGCGTGCGCCCATCCTTCATCCTCCAAAAAGCACTTCACCGAGCTTTGGCATTGAAAGGGCAAACACATGTTGCACCTCGTTCCCTTCCTTCAGGGAACATGAGTTATGGTGCATAACTTTCAGTTCCCTTATCAGTCAGTCCACTCGGTGCAACATATGACTATGGGAATGTAATTCAATCACGCCCTTGAAATGCTCAGTAAAAATGCATGCTTGTGAGAACTTCTGCCTTTATACTTTAGGCCACATGTGTCAAAGTATTGGCCAGATGTGGCCCGCCATGTCATTTTATGTGGCCCGCGAGAGCTTAGTTTAAAAGTTTTGAGTGTCTAAAAATAAATGCGAGTGTGTTTTGACCAAAAACTACATTTCCCACAATGCCTTTCAACTACGGTAGCCCACAATGCCTTTCGACTACGGAAGCCGCAGCAGTGTTTCTACCTTCATGCCAACGAGTGGAATTGAGATATAAATAATGATCCCAAAATGTCCAGAAAGAGAAAAGTTGATGCAGACGGAAGTTTCAAGAAAGATGGGAAGGCGAATACTTGTTTGTGCTTCCAGGAGAAAGACCGGTATGTCTTTTGTGTTACGAGGCGGTGTCGGTTTTGAAACCAAACACGGAGCTAAGTACGCTAAAGCTAGCCTTCAAGAAAAGCAACACATTCTGCCAAGAATTAAAAGGCAAACTGCGGTCGCAGCAGAGTTTGTTCATGAAACTCACAGCCAAAAACGAGGCTGCAGTGAAAGCTAGCTTCATTGTGGCTGAAGAAATCGCTTCCAAGTCGTTTTCAGATGGAGCGTTTTTGAAGCAGTGCATGTTGTAGGAACCTCCCTGCTCCCTCTCTCTCTCTCCCCCTCTGCACCTCTAATTGACAGCAGCTGTGCTCAATCAACTCTACCTCAGGAGGACTATAAGAAGCTGCAGAAGCCATCCTACAGGCGCTGGGACATTGGCCTGCTCACGGTAGTGTCAAGTTCTAGCCTTTTGTGTCAGCATTACTAGAGAAGTCATTTTTGTGTCTTGTTACCTTCTCTCTCAGAGCCTTGGACCTTATTGTCTGCCTGCCCTGCTGGAATCTATCTGGAAGTCTTCAAGCCTCTTGGAACTCCACAGCTGCTGGGCCTTCCACCACTTGCCACTCTCTCATGCATCTTGGTTTACTCATCAGACTGTTTCCTCTGTGCCTCGCTCCTCAACATTCTCAGTAAGACAGATCCCTCTTCTGAATATTCCTCATCTCCTACTGGCCACTAACCCCCTCGTCCATTCCCCAGGTTTTTGCTGAATTCAAGATACTGTCTTTTCACTCCTGTAAATAAACACCATTAAACTTTTAATTGTGTCCTGGTTATCTGTTCAGTCCTAATCTTTCATCTGGGGTACATCATTATTATCACAGAATGTCCCAGCCACACCAAGTACCCTTGAAAGATCCAGGCGCTGAACAGTTCCAGCTCACACTACAAACTATGTTTCAGAAAATTGAAAAGAATGAGGCCACACTGGAACGTTTACTAGCTGTTCAACAAAGCAATCAATCCAACCTTCAAGAACTCGGCAGCCTGACGTACTCCCTGAAACAAGAGGTAGCTCAACTCCAGCCATCAGGCACAACATCTACTTCAGAGGTCAGTCACGCCAGCTTAATTCCTCCCCAAGCCACCCTGGAACAGAATTTAAAACCAGCCGAGCTTTTCAGTGGTGATCCTAAGCTGTGTGCAGGTTTCATTTTACAATGTGAGCTAACTTTTCAAAGAGCTCCCAGTCTCTATGCTACAGATGTCGCTAAAGTCTCATTTTTTACTACACATCTTAAGGGAGAGGCGTTACGTTGGGCTCAGGCTTACTTAACTACTCATTCACTTCATACCATAACGTTTTCCTTGTTTTTAGACGAATTCACACGGGTGTTTGATCAACCTCTTCAACAAACTGAAGCTGTAAAACGGCTACTCACCCTCCGTCAAAGGGGACGCTCGGTGACTGAACACGCCCTCGAGTTCCGGATCACAGCTGCCCGAACCGGATGGGATGAACTCGCCCTCAGAGGTACTTTCCTTCATTCTCTCTCTAACCCCATCAGGGACCGGTTAGCAGCGCTTGAAGAGCCCCAGAGTTTGGACGAGCTGATTCACCTCGCCACACGAATCGACAATCAGCTGCAGGAGAGAAAGTGGGAGAGGGACTACGACTCCCAGCATCCCTCCACTTCCGGTTTCCGCCCAACGTCACAGCGATCAGCCGCCCCGAGTTACAACTACAAGTCCCAGAATGCAGCATTCTCTGGTTTTCACCCACCGTCACACCAATCACAGCTGCCCGCACTGGAATTCAGGTCTTCACCCCAACCAGAACCCATGCAGTTGGGTCGAGCTCGCCTCTCCCCAGAGGAAAAACAACGTAGAATCATGAATAAAGCCTGTATCTACTGTGGGGTGCAAGGACATTTCATTGCTCGCTGTCCACAGTTGGGAAACGGCTCTGCTCACCAATAGGGCAGGAGTTATCGGTGAGAAACTTTTCTTTTTCTTCTCCTGTGTCACGATTTGAGTTAAAATCTACTATTATCACTGACCAGCATAAGCACCCTGTGTTAGCACTTGTTGATTCCGGGGCAGAGCAAAACCTCATCAGTCAAGATCTGGTAGATCTCCTATTCATTCCCACTCAACAACTACCGGTCCCACTGTCCATGTCTGACATTACAGGTCAAAGATTTGCCTCGGTACAGAGGAAGACTCTACCGTTACATCTTCTAATCTCTGGAAATCATCATGAACATAGTGTATTTTTTGTATTCGACTCACCTACACCACAACTGATCTTAGGCTACCCTTGGCTTAAAGAACACAATCCCGTGTTGAACTGGCATAGTAACAGAATTGAACAGTGGAGTCCACACTGCCTTAGGAACTGTATGAGAACTGCTGTTCCAGCCTCTGCTAAACATTTTGAGACTCCTGAGCCCGTTGATTTATCTCTGATCTGGTCCCCGTCTTTAACAAACAGAAGGCTCTATGCCTACCACCTCACCGTCCTTACGATTGCGCTATTGACTTACTACCTGGGGCTCCTCTTCCTTCCAGTCGTCTCTACAATTTATCCGGTCCTGAGAGAGGGTCTATGGAAGAATATATTTCTGAATCATTGGACTCTGGGATAATTCGTCCCTCAACTTCACCGGTTGGGGCAGGGTTCTTTTTTGTAGCAAAGAAAGATAAGACCTTGCGCCCCTGTATTGATTATAGAGGACTTAATCAAATCACTATCAAAAATAAATATCCCTTACCACGTATTGACTCCATTCACGAACAACTCCACCTAGCCAAAATCTTCTCAAAACTGGATCTCCGTAGCGCTTACCATCTTGTTAGAATCAAGGAAGGGGATGAGTGGAAGACAGCTTTTAAGACCCCACTAGGGCATTTCGAATACTTAGTCATGCCTTTCGGACTCACTAATGCCCCCGCTGTATTTCAAGCTCTGATCAATGATATTCTGAGGGATTTTTTGAATGTTTTCGTGTTCGTTTATTTGGATGACATTTTAATCTACTCACAGGATGAGGATCAACACATTCATCACGTCAGAATGGTTCTTCAACGTTTGTATGAGAACCAACTATTTGTCAAGGCTGAGAAATGTGTTTTTCATGTCAAGTCTGTTTCTTTTCTGGGTTTCATATTCGAGGAGGGATGTTATCGCACGGATCCAGCTAAAACCAAGGCAGTGGTGGAATGGCCAACTCCTGAGACACGCAAGCAGCTGCAACGATTCTTGGGCTTTGCCAATTTCTACCGGAGGTTTATTAAAAACTACAGCCGGATCGCTGCCCCACTTACTCAATTAACCTCCACATTACGGACATTTAGATGGACTTCTGAAGCTGAGACTGCTTTTGGTAAGCTTAAGGACTTATTCTCTTCTACGCCCATTCTGTGCCATCCTGACCCTGAGAAACAATTTATATTGGAGGTCGATGCTTCAGACGTCGGTGTAGGAGCAGTCTTATCTCAGAAATCTTCCAACAAACTACACCCGTGTGCTTTTTTTTCTCGACGCCTCTCCCCTGCCGAGCAAAATTATGATGTGGGGGATCGTGAGTTGCTTGCCATAAAACTAGCTCTGGAGGAATGGCGACACTGGCTCGAGGGTACAGCCATCCCTTTCTTCATATGGACAGACCACAAGAATCTGACTTACCTCCGTGAGGCCAAGAGGTTGAATCCCAGACAGGCCAGGTGGTCGTTATTTTTCACCCGATTTAACTTTGTTCTGACCTACAGGCCCGGCTCCAAGAACGTTAAACCTGACGCCCTTTCTCGTCAGTTCTCTCCTCCTGAGGACATGGTACAGGAGGTGACTGTCTTACCCCCATCATGTGTGGTCGGCGCCTGGACCTGGTCGATTGAGAAAGACA
Source organism: Garcialebias charrua (assembly GCA_038048925.1). Lineage (NCBI taxonomy): Eukaryota > Metazoa > Chordata > Actinopteri > Cyprinodontiformes > Rivulidae > Garcialebias > Garcialebias charrua. The sequence goes on along the minus strand of JBBPBX010006389.1, from coordinate 16,533 downwards.
TCATCGAGGCCCAAAGATCGGAACCAGATCCGGGAACAGGTCCTGCAGGCACGCTGTTCGTTCCCACATGTACCAGAGCTAAGGTACTGAATTGGCTTCACACTCACAAGACCGCCTGTCACCCAGGTACCACACGCATGCTTGCTCTCGCTAAGAGACACTTTTGGTGGCCATCTATGTCCAACGATGTGAGAGATTTTGTGGCCGGGTGTCCCACTTGCGCAAGGAATAAGACGGGCAATCAACCCCCTGCAGGCAAACTGCAACCATTGCCCATACCCAGTCGTCCATGGTCCCATATCTGTCTCGATTTTGTCACTGGTTTGCCTCCCTCTGATGGACACTCTGTCATTCTCACTGTCATTGATAGATTCTCCAAGGCAGCTCATTTCGTCCCGTTGCCTCATCTACCATCTGCTTTCGAGACTGCCCAGCTGTTGGTCCAGCATGTCTTCCGTGTCCATGGCATACCTTCGGACGTTGTCTCTGACAGGGGTCCCCAATTCATCTCTCAGGTCTGGAAGTGTTTTTGTAACTCCTTGGGGGCCTCTGTCAGTCTCACTTCTGGGTACCACCCGCAGTCCAATGGCCAGGCCGAACGCGCCAATCAAGAGATGGAGGCTATGCTCAGATGTGTGGTGGAGGACAACCCCTCCACATGGAGTCAGCACCTCATATGGGTGGAATACGCCCACAACACGCACACCTCCTCTGCTACCGGTATGACACCCTTTGAATCTTCCCTAGGTTATACCCCACCTTTATTCCCGAGCCAAGAAGGCGATGTGGCTGTTCCTTCGGTCCAACATCATTTTAGGAGATGTCGTCGGATCTGGCGACAGACCAAGCTCGCTCTTCAACGCTCGGCCGCCAAAAATAAGGAAATGGCCGATAGACATCGCTCTGCTACTCCGCCTTACCAGGTGGATCAGAAGGTTTGGTTGTCCACTCAACACATCCAACTCAAGAACACCCCACGTAAGTTGGCTCCCCGTTTCATCGGGCCTTTCCCCATCACTCGAGTCATCAGCCCCACGGCGGTCAGGCTGCGGTTGCCCGCTTCCATGCGGGTCCATCCCACCTTCCACGTGTCCCAGATCAAGCCCTTCTCGGAGAGCCCTTTACACCCTCCTGCCGACCTCCCTCCGCCCCCCCGTCTCATCGATAATCATCCGGCCTTTACGGTCCGACGTGTCTTGGACGTCCGACGTCGGGGCCGGGGTTTCCAGTACCTGGTCGACTGGGAGGGTTACGGTCCTGAAGAGCGCTCCTGGATTCCGCGGTCCTTCATCCTGGACCCCAGCCTCATCACCTCCTTCTTCAGGGCTCACCCGGAGAAACGCTTCCGATCGCCAGGAGGCGATCCTTGAGGGGGGGTAATGTAGGAACCTCCTTGCTCCCTCTCTCTCTCTCCCCCTCTGCACCTCTAATTGACAGCAGCTGTGCTCAATCAACTCTACCTCAGGAGGACTATAAGAAGCTGCAGAAGCCATCCTACAGGCGCTGGGACATTGGCCTGCTCACGGTAGTGTCAAGTTCTAGCCTTTTGTGTCAGCTTTACTAGAGAAGTAATTCTTGTGTCTTGTTGCCTTCTCTCTCAGAGCCTTGGACCTTATTGTCTGCCTGCCCTGCTGGAATCTATCTGGAAGTCTTCAAGCCTCTTGGAACTCCACAGCTGCTGGGCCTTCCACCACTTGCCACTCTCTCATGCATCTTGGTTTACTCATCAGACTGTTTCCTCTGTGCCTCGCTCCTCAACATTCTCAGTAAGACAGATCCCTCTCTGAATATTCCTCATCTCCTACTGGCCACTAACCCCCTCGTCCATTCCCCAGGTTTTTGCTGAATTCAAGATACTGTCTTTTCACTCCTGTAAATAAACACCATTAAACTTTTAATTGTGTCCTGGTTATCTGTTCAGTCCTAATCTTTCATCTGGGGTACATCATTATTATCACAGTCGTGAAGCGAATTTTGACGTAACTCGAAACATACTTCCAAACTGCACCTTATATGTACAGTATTGTATTTTACCAAGAACTAAAGCCCCCAGTATAGCTGTGCGTTATGCCCAGCGCCGCTGGTCTCGCGTGTGCTACGCGCAGGCAGTTCATTTATAGCTCTGTGCAAGCGCAGCTCTCTGGAGTGCAGGCTCGAGCAGCTTCAGCAGGGTGGAGCGTTTACCTACGAGACAAATTGAGGTCGCTGATTGGTCATTTGCTGACACGCCTACTGAAATGATTGACATGTCAGGTTGGAGAAAAAAGACAGAGGGCTGCGCAGCGGTTTTCTGTGTTTATATGTTCATAAAAAGTTTTAAAAAATAAATTAAAAACAGAGAGCGCTTCTCCTTCACCCACACAGCAGACCTGCACACCAAGAAATATTTAGAACCTGGTGCAACCTCGTTGGACATTACTTTAGTTCGCTCGTGAAAAATTCATTCATTCCTCCTCGGACGAGGAGGAAGCAAATGGTGACAGCTTCAAGTGATCACTTGACTTTTGGCAAAAAAAACAAAAGAAAATGCCAGATCAGCGATGAAGAAGAGGAATTTAATACATTTGTGTCTCAAAACCGGTGCGAGACAGTTTATCAATGCACGCGCGTAGGCGTAGTAAAATTTGAGCTTGGCGCGTTCACGCCCGTGATCAAAGGCTTGCACCGCGGCGCTCACACGGCGTGCCGCGGCGCTCGGATTAACGCGCAGCTATACTGGGGCCTTTAGCCTATCCTAACACAGTACCCTACATAATTATCAAAAAACACATACATTTCAGAGCCATAATGAAGGGAAAAAAGAGTTAATTTCCTACTCTGGAATGCTGGTTAAGCCATTTCCTCATTCCTCCCTCCCTCCTCCGGATTCTCCATTCGTTTACGTTTTAAAACTTTTGTCCATAAAACAACTACTTTTCCACAGCTGCTACCTGTCCAGCTTGCTCCAAGTTTTGTTTTGTTTTTTGAATGTCCAGAGGTTGAATGTCCAGAGGACCAGACTTAGCTTTTTTAGAGATTACAGAGCAAGCTGTAGCCTCCGCAGCTACCGTAGCTAAACCGGAAACTGCCAGAAACTGCATAAATCGGTTCCAAATAAAATTTTCATTGTAACATTTTTCAATATACAGTATATATATATA